>JAFVLL020021889.1:0-46939 GCA_021397915.2 Tor tambroides
TATAATAATAAATAATATATATATATATATATATATATATATATATATATATTATATTATATTATAACACACTTTTCAGTATTTTTTAATAAATAGTCAAGAGTTGTGAAGAGGTTCTGAAGAGTTTTGAGAACTTGTCGACAAGGTGATGTCATCACCGTCTAACTCACTGACCTCATTATTTCACCCGTCTAAGATCATATTCCAAGTTTCATGATACACAAATGGGCCCGTTATGACAGATTCACACGAATAGCTTGGCTTTGCATGTGAGTGTTTGTGCAAGTGTGTGTGTTCTATCACACAGGAGCCACAGGAGAACGCTAGATTTGACACTCGGCGTTCCCGGTTCATCCTGCCCTCCTGTCACAACTGGGGCCAACAGCACCAGGATGTGACCAATCCTGACAAATTAAACTGGAAAGTCGATGTCAGAAAGAAAGCTGCTATTGTACCCAGGCATGATGGGAAACCCAGAGACTGGAGAGGAGAAGGAGAAGAAGAAGAGAAAGTGAGACACCGAACACAAAGAGGTGTTTTTAAAAGGTGGTCACTTAGCAGCAGGGGGGAATTGAAGGAATTTGATCTAAATAAACTGCCATGTGTCGAACACATGTGGAAAGGGGCTGATTCTGATGCGTTGACCTCCAGAGCGTGATCCAAATAAACGTCACACACCTCTGGGCAGATGTCTCTCGGCACCGACCGTTCAAGATGGTGCGCAGCCCGGATTTACCACCTCATCTGAAAGTTGTTGTAGGTAATGAAGCCCTCAATGTGTGGAAGGCCTGTGTGGTTTCCTCCACCTCCCAAAGAAGGGCTGCTTTTCAGCAGTGGGACGTTCAGTCAAATTCTCTCCAGTCATCTGTGGACTTCTAGTTTTATCTGGCCATTCGCCAACAGGAGCCAGCGAACACGAACATGATGGCTGAGGAATCTTCATCTTTCTTCGTGGAGAGATATATATATATAAACATACAAATCCATCAATCAGAAGACCACGCCCATTTAGAGTTAGTCACAACCCTTTTTGAGAAATTTTGGTGCAGACATTCACAGCTAACTTAATCAAACTTTGTTTGCGTGTCCCATGTACATGTCCCTGGGCAAAAGACGGTCCAGCTGTTCTTGGAGCAGTTGAATTGCCCATAGCATTAGACTCTAATAACAGGGTCTTTTGACATGCTTAATAAATCATTAACAGAAAGCCGCTTCATCCACTCCCCCATCCCGCGGAAAAAACGTCCTGTTTTGGATGGAGATATTCTACGCCTGGACTGTTTTGTGTCCTCAGCCAAATTTCCCATGGGTCTTTGTCTTGGACAGTGTGGTCAACGAAAAGCAAACATGATGGCTTATAGCAAAGATCCCAAATGGACATGTTGGCTCCCAACTTGACTGTAAATCTTCTGACCTGGAAAATCAGACTTCGTAGTAGTTAACCTAACCAGGTGTGATTATGGGCATAAAATCTGGTCCAATCAGAACACAACTGATGTGTAATGTGGAGTGAGTTTGGACCAATGAGATTTCACAGGGGGCTGAGCTACTGACAAATCTCTTGCAAATATGTGGATCTTTTTTGCATAAAATGATAATGTTTCACATGAAAATAATTGTGTGATGACATCACATATAAGACAAGTTAGCAGCTGCGTATTAAGTTTAATATAATACATTTCATACATGAGTAAAACAGTTTCATATGCATCCAAATACAAGTAAAACACAATGTCTTCTCAGTTTAACTGCTTATTTTGACTTTCTGTCCACAGTCGTTCATGTGACAAGACTAACCCTTTGCTTTCCACCCTCAACCTTCAGAAACACTGCCGTTTTCTGATTTCCCTTCTGTTAACTTTAACCTCAGGAAAAGCACAACTCTTTCCTTTTGATTGTTTTTTATTTCACATTTTGGTTGACCAAGTTGCCAAGGAAGTCTTTATCTTTGGCTTTAGGAGGGCTGAGGGACGGTCCTGATTTCATGCAGTATGTTTTATGTCTGTCACGAACCTTGTCATCTTCTAAGTTCAAGTGCTGTATTAGTTTCGTTATTCGTAATAAACTACCAGCTGCACCCATTGGGGTTCATTTTTTACATGCACCCTTCCAAAAAAAAGTTGCGGTCAAGCCTAGCTCTCAAAACAACTGCACATCCTCACTTAGTTCTTAGTTAACCATGTCTAATATGGTCAACAACTGTTGGAAATTGACTTCTAATTGTGTTTATGCTCCCTTACTTCCTCTGTCTGTCCCATCCTGTGTGTTTGTTTACCCAGAGACCTGTGCGGTGAACAACGGCGGTTGCGATCGCACCTGCAAGGACACGGCCACCGGGGTGCGCTGCAGTTGTCCGGTGGGCTTCACCCTTCAACCCGACGGCAAGACCTGCAAAGGTCAGTGTAGATGCGTGTTGTTTGTGCGACTTGTGTTTAAAATTGCAAGGAGCATGTCCTGATTTCCTCCCTCCGTGTGCTTCTGAATGTCAGGGAACAATTTGAGATTTCCTGTATTTAGACTGCAAGGCTCGGATTAAATTGGAGACACGTTATTAGATGAATTCTTTTGCTCGAAATGGTCAGGTATTGGCGGATGTGTGGGGGTGTGTGATCCCAAGCCAAGACCAACTGGCTTTTCGTCCGTTTGTCCTGTCGTGTGGAATGGGTCGGTGATGGCTGTGTTGTTGTTGCTTTGGCTGCGAAGCATTTCTTCTTCCGAAATTCCAGCTTTGACGTCAATGACCAGGGGTTTCAAAGTAAAACTACCGCGGAGCGATCTTGGCACGGGATGATGGTGGGTTCTCTCTAAATAAACACACTCAAGAACTTACTGACCATACTATGGTCCCAGAGACCTGCACACTTCAAAATGAATCGTTTCCTGTTCTACCTAAATTGGTGATGGTGAACGAGAATCTCTGTATGGGCACCTCTGGGTCACCTCAGGAGAATGTGTCTGAAATTGGCTGCTTTTTCTTTTCATTTTCCTGAGTGGTTGCTGTAGTGACGAGGCGTCGTCATGTGACCGTTTCTTCAAGAAGGAAGAGAATGTAGCACGTATGTGTGTAAAACAGCCCCGTCTGCACCATACAGCGAGACGCCTCTGCAAACCAACCGCTGTTTGATTAGTGAGGCTGTCTTACAAAACCACACACACATATAAACACACAATCATAGCGCCATCCTGAGGTTAGAAGGCCTTTAAAGACCTTCCTTTTGTGTGCTCATGTATTTCCTGTTGAAACAGGAAGTTTGGGCGAGAACCTTTTTTTTTTGTGAATAATCAAAAAGCTCTAGTTTGCATCACAGCCGCTAGAATGATTTGCTATATAAAACAAGTTTTTATTTGGGAAAAAAAATGTGTGAGTGCAAGATATTTTACTGTACAGTAAAAATACTATACATTTATCTAGAAAAATAATGTAAAAAAGTTAAAAGTTACTGTAAATCTATATATCTGCTGGAAAACCCCTAGTTAATCCAGCCTAAGCTGGTTTGCATGTTTTTAAGATGGTTTAGAATAGTGTCCAAACCTGGGCAAGCTGTTAAGTGGCTGAAACTCTTTTAAAACCAGCCAGTCATTAAGGCTTTAGGTTTAAACTGTTTTTTATCAACATGAAAAGGTTAATTTTATCAACTTTTTTGGAGTTTGACAGCATATGGCTTTAAAGGAATAGTTCACCCAAAAATGAAAATTACCCCATGATTTACTCACTCTAAAGCCATCCTAGGTGTATATGGCTTTCTTCTTTTAGACGAATACAATCAGAGTTAAAAAAAAATGTCCTGGCACTTCCAAGTTTTATAAGCCCAATAAAGTATGTCCATCCATCATAAAAAGTGCTCCACATGGCTCCGGGGGGTTAATAAAGGCCTTCTGAAGTGAAGTGATACGTTTGTGTAAGAAAAATATCCATATTTACAACTTTATAAACCATAATCTCTAGCTTCCACTAACTGCCATATGCAAAGGAAAGGTTACAGCAAAGGAAAACCAATCTCCTCTTGGCTTATATGAAAATCCTCCGGCATTTTTCTTTACAAATCCTTGTTTTGTACTTCTAATTTGTGACCGGTGTTTTGCTCTCTCATCTGCGCTTCCGCGTTCGTCACTTCCATGTTCGCCTATGTCTTACGTCATCTGCTGAAACACCACTTTGTCATGAATTTGCGTTAAATATGGATATTTGTCTTAAACTCATCGAAACACTTCAGGAGGCCTTTATTAACCCTCAGGAGCCGTGTGGAGCACTTTTTATGATTGATGGATGCACTTTATTAGACTTCAAAAATCAACAGCTATTCACTGCCATTATAAAGGACAGTTTTTAATATAACTCGGACTGTATTTGTATGTAAAGATGTAAAAACAAATCTGCTGGGGGAAAAAAACACAAACCATCTTAAGCTGGTTTGCATGTTTTTAAGCTGGTTTAAGATGGTGTCCCAACCTAGACAAGCTGTTAAGTGGCTGAAAGCCTTTTAAAACCAGCTGACAGACCAGGCTGGGAGACCAGTATACCATTTTAGGCTGGTTTAAACTTTTTTCAGCATGGAAAATTTCATTTTGTCAGCTTTTAGGAGCACGCCAGCATACTGATGGCTTTAAAGCTAATAGAAATGGACTTCAATGAAGTTCAATTTTTATGAGATCTTTAAAATTTTCCCACTTTTTTAATCTTGTGACATACAACGTGTACTTTCGTGTGAGTTTGAATATGATGGAATTAGAGAGGTGTATTGTGTTACCATGAGGTGTTTTGTGTATCTCTGTTTGTACTGTAAGATGGATGTTGGTCTGGTTCGGCTGTGACCCGCCCTAATAATTAGGCCCGCCTGAGGGTCTGCCTTCATAAATCCAGCACAAGGCCTTAGATCTGCTCACTGACACACCATTTATCACACACACACACACACACACACACACACACAGACACACACACAGACACACACACTCATACTCATACACTCACACACATACTTTTGGGTCAATTATCACAGGTGTGCTGTGCCGGTGACCGCTTATTACTGCCTGTTAGTGAACTCTGTAAAAAATTGCATGTAATCAAGCTCTTTAGTAAATAAGAACAAGGGTGCAAAAACAGGGCCAAGCATCCACCTAAAGGATGTTACACTGGACTCTAGATGTGAACGCTAGATCTGATACTATGGACGTTTTTGTTCAGTTAGGTGGCAAGTAAACAGTGTTTCTCAGGCGTCCTTTTGATCGTCCATATCAACATACTAGTTGATGCTCTAATTCCTCTGACATGAAGCTGAATGGTTGTAGGTAGGACACACCACTAATAGGCTTAGAGATCAATAATGATTTCCCAATTTTATATAAGGCCCCCCACATAATTTTGGAAAATTTAGTTTTATTATTAAATTAAAAAAAAAAAACTTTGTTTTTTAACATTTATCTAATTAATTAAAAAAAAGAAAAAAAGAAATGTAAACATTTTAAATATAAATGAAAATAAAAAGTAAATTTAATAAAATTTAAATGTAATTTTTTTTTACTTAAAGTAAATATTTAAAAATTATAAAACATAATATTTTATTTTATTAAATATTTTATTAAAATTAAACTTTTTAAAAAATATATTGAAAATGGTATTACTTTTTAAAAAAATATATATATATATTTTTTTTAAATAAATTTGTAATTTTTTTAAAAAAAATTGTTTTATAGAGTGAATCCAGCTGTGTGTGGTGCCTAAAGCTATTTATACAGGAATATACAATCATGTATCACATGTTAAAAAAAAAAAAAAGTTTTGTATTTTATTTATTTAAATAGAATTATTTAAAAAAAAATATTGACAGTTGTCTTATTTTTTAAAATAAAAATAAAACCACTTTTAAAATAAACATAGATATAGAGTAAATGACCAAACATTACGTCTTTAACATTTATTTAGTTGATAGTAAGTGGGTTAGATTTAAGTCTGTGGAGTCGGGACAGATGAAAGCACAATAATGATAGGTGTTCGTCCCTCATATGTAATTGGGATGTAAATGTTGCACATAACAGAAAAGACACAAGTGCCACTTACATTATAACCAAGGCGATTCTGCGCTTATACCAGCGTTAACCACAGACTAAACAGAAAAGTGCATCTCACAGAGATCACGCTGCTATAATAAGTGTGTGTGCATGTAAATGTCTACGAGTGACCTTTCGTTATTTTTCCCCTGTCATCTTCACTTTATTTCTCTCACACGTTCTTTCTGAGTGGTCTCGCAGGGAGCTGCCCCATCTTGTCTCTGCAACATAATCATTTCAATATAAACTATTTAGGGCATGTTTAAATGCCTGAATTTGATAAAAGGGCCTTCATCGGCGCTGACAGACAGGAGAGCCTGGCCAGCGTGCTGACAGACAGACGCAAACTCGATCGCACGTGGGAAGATAGCGAGCGAGAGGGAGAGCGAGGGAGGCTAGAGAGAGTGATTGAAATGACTGCAAACAGTTTCCAGATGTTTGATTAGAAGGTGTGTGTGTACAGTGTCATCGGGGGAAATGAATTATGGGAACGAACAGTTTGTCTTGTGTGCGTGTGCTCATATCTGTGTGTGTTTCTTCGGTCCGGCTGATGGTACCCCAGGCACGTCTCCGCTGGCCTGCATACTTACGTGTTTGGGGCTGAAATGATTTGAAGGAAGAGTTTAGTTTTAGTCAACCATGCTGGTTACTGCTGTCCTGCTGCTAGTATAGCTGTTAGACTAGCAATAACTGTGCTGGTCTGTCTGAATCTATCATTGTTATTCATCACTTTAACTTTGAGTCTTATTTAATTAATCTATTAACCAGCCAGAGATTAGAAGGAATGTATTATCTGCAAAAGCAGTCTAAAACAATACCTAAAACAGCTATTTTGGTATGATTAACATTACTTTTCCGTGTTTGCTAACTTATATATTTATGATGTATGAGATGTTGGTCAAAATGGTGTTTATCGCTTAATTCCAGATTAAGATTATTACAAAAAGATTTTTTCCCCCTTTAGAATAATGTACACTGATTTGTGAGTAATAAAACATAAATTGAGTTAAATATTTTTGTTTTTGAACGACACTATATATTATTGTTATTTGTATAATAATAATAATAATAATAATAATAATACAGTAATCATAATAATTGATATAGTAATGATAATAACAATATTAATAACAATTCTTATATATTTGAAATATTATTATTATACTTATTAATAAAAACAGTGTTTCATTTTTAGTAATAACAATAATAATATAATGCAATATTAATATTAAAAATAAGTATAATAATTAATATAATAGTAGTAATAGTATAATATATATAATAGTAATTCTGCTTATAATTAATAATAATAATAATAATTATTATTATTATTATTATTATTTTTAGTAGTAGTATTAAATGTAAACTAATAAACTAATAATTGTTGAATTTTACACAAATATTTGGAAAATATAGTTTGGATTTTACCTGCACTATAATTATTTTATTTTAAAATTTCCAGGTAAGTAGAATTTAATAGATATTCAGAATTAATAAGATATTTAGTTTTGTTTGAGGAACTTAGAATCAAATTAACTAGATACCCATGAGCAGAACTGCATATTCTAATTTTTCTGAGTTAGATTTTTGAAATTCTGTTCTTTTTACTTTTAAATTGCCTGAAAATTCACAAAATATAAATAAAATTATATAAAAAAAGAAACAATAGAATATAAATTAAATTAAATTAAATTAAATTAAAATGCTCAATTTTTGCTATTTTTCTGTATTTTCGGTACACCCTTTTGCAGAGATGGTGGTCTGTTATTATGATCTGTGATTGTCTGATCTCCTCCTGTCTAAGCAGGTGATTCTTGATACAAATGCACTGTTGTTCTGACCAGACCTTATGCTGTTGGGGTCTATTCTGAAAGCTCATCTGTCCTCAGTCACCAGTCAGCACTGTGTGAAGACTAGAGCTGGTAAAGGTCATACAGCAGGCCTGTTTTCTCCATCAGTTCTCCAGTTCTCTCTCTAATCGGGAGAGTGAGCTCTGGCACAGAGGATCCATTTGTATTAATACACGCCGGGCCCAGTAATCTGCACAATAGCAGCCAGTCGGCATCACCTCGGATGACACCGGCCCCGACGGACCCCCGCGCGCTCCGAAGATTTTAGTGTCAGGGGCGAAATCACGCTGGTTTTTCCTGGCGGCTCTGGACAAGCAGCGCCTGTGTTATTACATGGCAAAATCCCTTTATGAACAAAGCAAATAAAACAGGCCATTTAAATCTCCAAAAAATACACTGGCTCGCTCAACGGCGCATTTCTCAGAGATTAGCTAGCCTGAGGTGAGCAGCCTGAAAACGATCTGCAAAAACGCTCCTTTTGTTGAAAACACTGTCCCAACTTATTTGTAGAGGTTCATGTTTCCACAAATGTATTAATTTTAATTGCTTTTTTCTCTAAATATTTGGTAAGGCTACACACATCCCTGAGTACAGACGAGCTCATGGGGATTCCATGTTCTTCTTGCAAGCTTGCTTGCTTGCTTTTGAATCAGATCAAGTTAGCGTAGCACTTGTTTTTTAAGGACGTTTCTGACTGCCGCGTGTGTTTGCTCTCCTCGTTTCCGATCGAAAATCAATGTAGATGAATCCTCGCAGCCTCTCGGTCTTCGCCCCTGCAGTTGTTTATCATTTACAGATGTGAAAAATGTCCAGTGTTTGCTTAAACTCAAAGCTTATTTAGTCTCATTAAACTTCATTATGTGGAATATCATTAGCCCCCTGCCTGCGCTAAGGAGCCATTGGAATAAAGCGCATGTGTGTGTGTGAGTGTGTATTAGGGAAGTGTGAATGTTAAATATTCCATTATGTCATTTGCACTATAATGTTTTTACTCTGTTAATGAATCAGCATGATGTTATAATAGTTATCAAGCTCCTAGACAACATCTTTTCGGTGTTAAGATTATGATGATATATTAATACGACTATAGAACGTCTTAACCTGAACAGGTTGACAGAAAATAGACTGAATAATTCCTGGCTAACATGTTATTTTATTTTATTTTATTTTTTATCTTATAATGGAAATATGGAGAAATGACTAAACTTTACTTTGACAGGTAGACAGGAAATAAACTGTCAGAGATGATAAAGCACTTCCTCTAGGTCACATAGAGTGACTGACCTCACAGCACAGGCTCACACTTGCTTTTATCAGCCAGCTTGTCTTCTGATGCTGCCGACATCTAAACCATTGAACCCTGAGGAGAAGTTTGATGTTTGAAGACACACAGACTGAGACAAGAAAAGCAGACTATATGAAGTATTATTTTTAATATTTATATCAGTATCAGCTTGACTGATTTAACCATTTAACACATCAGTCAAAAGACCTCTAGCAAGGTAATTCTCCTGTCTTACTGTTCTCTTTCTGTTAATCTGTCTTCTGGAGAAATAGAGCTGTAGAGATGAATGATTCAGGCGATGTAAAATGGTTAAGATTATGTGGATTTTAAAGCCAGCAGGGTAAATTGTGGTCACAACTCCACTTTGAGTGATGGATGCTGAAACAGGAAGGATATAATCATATAAACCAAATGCTGTATATTTCCAGTTTCTGTTTAAAAGAGAGTGATTCATATTTTTCATTCTAGCTGGCACAGTGTAACTTTTAGCATAGTGTAGTACAACTATTTGACATTTAATACTTAAAGTTACCTTGTTAAAGTCTATTTCACACAGTTGGATCCAAAAGTCTGAGACCACATTGAACATATGCTATTTGAATTCTAATTTAAACCTGGAAAAACAGGAAGATTTAGAATTTTGATGAAAGTTTGTGACGTAAAATTAAACATATTGTCTTTTTAAAATTTTTGTTAGTTTTTTTATATAAAACATTTGTGCTGTTTCATAAAAGGATAGTTATATTTTAATATAATAGATCATGTTTTTATTGTTATGCAATTATGTAATATAATTATTATTGGAAATTATTATTGGGAATTAATGTTGGGAAAAAAAACTTGCTAAAAAAATGCTAGTTAACACAATTTTCACTGCTGATCTCAGACTTTTGCACCCTACACTACATTTCATATTTATTTATTTATTTATTTTCTAAATAATTCATTTTAAAAGTATGCTACAGGTTTGTGGTTATACTGTTCAAAAGTTTGGGTCAGTAAGAATTTTTAATGTTTTTGAAAGAAGTGCTCACCAAGGCTACATTTATTTGACCAAAAATACAGTAACAACAGTAATATTGTGCAATTTTATTACAATTTAAAAATAACTGTTTTGTATTTTAATGCATTTTAAAATATAATTTATTTCTGTTATGGCAAAGCTGAATTATCAGCAGCAATTACTCCAGTCTTCATTGTCATGGAATTATTCTAATATACTGATTTGTTATTTAAGAAACATTTATATTATTATTATTATTATTATTATTATTATCAATGTATATCAAGTTTTAACTGTCACATTTGATCAATTTAATGCATATTTACAGTGTTTTAATTAGTGTATTATTTATAAAGTATTAATTTCTTTTGAAAAAAATCACACTGACCCCAAACTTTTAAATGGAAATGTATTTTTTTATTTTAAACGTGATTATTTAATATTAAAATGTGAATCTGCATAAAATGAAACCATGATGATAATGATTAGGAAGGTTTGTTGATTTGTGTAAATGGCGCATGTTACCCACCTTGTGTAACGGTGCCGCCCCATGTTCAGTTAACATGTTTATCTGTGGTCTTGAGCTTGGTGGAAACTTTCTGTCCCACCTCAGTTCAGTTAATATTAGTGCAAACCTGAGCCAGCCTGTGTTTGCTGCAGCTACTGAAATAACTGCAGAGGAAACCCCAAACTCCACACATACACACACACACAGTTTCCTACACATTTGTTGACGGGATTAGCTTTTATTGGGTTTGTGGACGGCGTGCCAGCGTTGGCTGATATATTTAAGATGATGTTGTGGGGCTGTGTATGTGGCTGCCTGTTTAGGAAAACTGTTTATATATCCAAAAAGCTGTTTATGAGAATACTTGTACTGGTTTTACACCCCTGTATCAGTTTTTTTCAACATTATTATCATTATCTCTCTCTCTCTTCTCTGCAGACATCGATGAATGTTTGGAGAATAATGGAGGCTGTGATCATTTCTGCCGGAACACGGTGGGCAGTTTTGAGTGCAGCTGTCAGAAAGGACACAAACTCCTGACTAACGAACGCACCTGTCAAGGTGGGTCACTTTTCAAACTACATATTGTTTCTGCTTTCTGGGTGGATTTACAAATTAATGTTTTAGATGTACATGGGTCTTTTACTATGACACTTTATGATTCGCCTTAAGGGGTTGTTGACCCCAAAATATAAATTCTGACATATGGCTTTCTTTCTTCTATGGAATAAAAAAAGGAGATATTTAGCAAAATTTTCAGGCTGCTCTTATACATACTTATACAACTTCAAGCTCAAGTATCAAGTATCAATCAAAAGTATCAGAATGGACCTAAATGTTGTTTTTTATTGTGGGAAAATCTTCCTCTCTACTGTAGTTTTCTTCTGTTGAACAAAAAAGGAGATATTTAACAAAATGTTCAGGCTGCTCTTATACTTATACAACTTCAAGTATCAAGTATCAATCAAAAGTATCAAAAAGTATCAGAATGGACCTAAATGTTATTTATTGAGTGAAAATCATCTTCTCCGCTGTAGTTTTCTTCTGTTGAACAAAAAAGTAGATAGTTAGCAAAATGTTTAGGCTGCTCTTATATAAAAAACAACTTACAGCTTCAAAAATAACAATAAAAGTATTAAAGTATCATACATGACAAAAAATTCTGTATTTTTCGGACCTAAGTTTTATTTATTTGCTTTATTTATTTGAGTGAAAATATTCCTCCACTGTAGTTTCAAACGACATGCTTGCACAACTACAGCTTGAAATTTTCTGTGAATTTATATTATTATAATTAATCATTTAAAGCGATAGTTCACCACAAATTAAAAAGCCATGTGGCTTTGTTTCTTCTGTGGAACAAAAAAGAAAAAAGGAGATGTTTAGTAAAATGTTCAGGCTGCTCTTATGCATACAACAACCTAAAGCTCCAAAAATAACAATAAAAGTATAATACATGACTAAAAATTATATTATATATTTATTAGGGATGCACCGAATGTTCGGCAACCGAAATTGTTCGGCCGAAAATAGCAAAAAAACCTCTTTCGGTGTTCGGCCGAATAAGCGAAAAGACCGAATAAATTGTACCGAACAATGACGTGACGCGATCAAATAGAGGCGCGCACTAATGCAGCAAACACGTCTGCAGTGTGAAAGTATTTAAAACTGTCAGAGAAAGACGCAAAAATCATTACAAGCACGAAGCACAGACAGCGAGAGACTGCTTAGTGCTGCATCTCATGTCTCCGATGAGAAGAGGAAGAGGTGGTTGTTGCTGGTTACTGTGATGATTGAAATCGCGAAATGGCCTCAAACGATTAGTAAATAAACTGCAGAATGTTATGTTTTCTAATACACGCACGGATTTCATGCATTCAAACAGCGCTGCACGAGCTCACGGCGCCAGGGTTCAAAGTCCAAAGCGTGAGGAAAATCTGCGCTGAAACACTGTTACTCGTCATTTGCTCAGTAACATTTTTATAATTTTTTTAAGCCATGTGACAATGTGATATGTGCGACAAACATCTTCCCAATTTCGTAATGAGAATCATTTAAATGTCTGCATGCTGTTGTCAACAAAAAGAAGCACTAAGATCTTCATGCGGGTTTCTGCCAAAATAAAATAAGAAAAAAGAAAAAAAAGAAAAAGCAACTCCATCAACATTCATAAATGTTAATATTGTAATTTTACTGTTGTTCTGTAAAATAAAATAAAAAATAAGACAATAATAGTGATAACAATAATTACCCTACAACAGCTCTATACATTTATTATAACATTCATAGTGTTCAAATTGGGATCTGTAATATATTGTAATGTTTTAAAAGCAGTCTCTTCTGCTCAGCAAGGCTGCATTTATTTGTACAGTAAAAATACATGCCTGATTCAAGAAGAGGGTCTCAAAAATGGCCAAAAAATATTATTTTAGTAACTTATTAATTTTAAGTTAAATTGTGCTTTGTTGGTATAATGTCTGATAGAATGTTAAAAAATGTTCAGTGTTAAGTAAATATTTTTAAATTGTTGTTTTGTAATTGATTTTTTTATTTGAAAAGCAGGACAAAACAGTGAAAAGCACATTTTGGCTATTTAATTTATGCAATGGTGAAAAGAAAATGGCAAAATAGGCCTACGGGGAAATAAATGCAAAAAACCGTGTTCGGTATTCGGCCTTCGGCCCAGTGTTTCATTTTGTTCAGCTTCGGCCAAGAATTTTCATTTTGGTGCATCCCTAATATTTATGTTTTATTCATAATTTTATGTAGGTTTAATTAGCTAAAAACCTTCCTCTCTGCTATATCTCTCAAATTGCACTTATACTTGCACAACAACAGCTTGATTTTTTTCTGAATAACGACTTAAATATCTGCCTGTTTATCGCACAAAGCCATCATACAACTTAAAAAGATTTGGAAAATAGTGCAAGTATAGTTTTGTGGTACGTTTTTGGTGCATTTTCCAAATTTAGAGCTTGACGCTCACCGTCAAGTGCTGTTTTTGTATGGAAAAGAGCAGCATTAACATTTTGCAAAACATTTTTTCATTTGAAGAATTTTAATTTTGGGTGGATTAGTATTTTAAAACCACTGATGCCTACATTGGGTGACATGTGGATAGAGAAGCTGTCTTCACACACTGTCCCAAACCTCTTCATCAGAAGCACCTCATGGACCGGCTGTTGTTTGGTTGGGATGCTGGCAGGCGTTTTGCGTCGTATGAGGTGTGTGTGTTTAGTTGAGTTTACTGGAGGTGAATGGTGGCGGATTCCTGAAAGCATGTCGGAGCACGAGTGGGAGTACAAACAGAAATTATTTTATTAAGCTAAACCAAAACACCACACCACCCTATTCCTGGCTATCAATGTGTGGGGTGTGTATGTGTTTTTATTGAGGGGTGTGTTGGTGAAGCGCTATGTTTCGGCAGTGCCAGCTTTGCTAAGATGATCTATCTGTCTTTCTTTTTGTCATTCTTATCTCTTTTTGTATATTATCCCCTGCTTTATTTTTATAACTACACTTTTAGTGATGCCAGACGATCTATCTTCTCAGATTGGTTTCATCAGTGGAAATAAGTCAGATATGAATTTAAAACGTGCATTTGCATCTGCCATGTAAGTGGACAGATTGGATATTCCCCTGTTAATGCGAGTCATACGTCATTGAAAAAAATGACGGTGGTGATTGGGAACAACTCAGGTGGACACTTGTTGCCAAGTCCATGGTTTTCCTGCAGAATGTTCCTATTCACTGTTACTACTGGTAATTTTTTGGTTTGTGGGTTAAAGCGATCTCCTCCTCCTCCTGGAATGCGATTTCAAAGGAGGAGACCCCTGATGGAGGAGAAAACTGTGGAAAAAAACATGATTGGGCTAATTTTTGATTAGCAATTGGGCTGATTTAGTTTCACAGACCTGGCAACCCTGTTCCCGGGTCAGTATGTCTACACTGAGTTGTTTCGGAAAGTGTACACTACCAGTCAGAAGTTTTTGAACAGAAAGATTTTTAATGTTTTAAAAGAAGTCTCTTCTGCTCACCAAGCTTGCATTTATTTGATCCAAAGTACACCAAAAAAATATTTTCGCTACTTAAAATAAGTTTTCTGTTTGAATATATTTTGAAATGTAATTTATTCTTGTGATCAAAGCTGAATTTTCAGCATCATTACTCCAGTCTTCAGTGTCACATGATCCTTCAGAAATCATTCTAATTTGCTGATTTGCTGTTCAAGAAACATTTTTTTTATTATTATTATCAATATTTAAAACAGTTGAGTACACCTTTTTCAGGATTCTTTGATGAATAGAAAGATCCAAAGATCAGAATTTATCTGAAATAAAAAGCTTTTGTAACATTATACACTATACCGTTCAAAAGTTTGGAGTCAGTATGATTTTTTTTTTTTTTTTTGTGAAAGAAATTAATACTTTTATTTAGCAAGGATGCTGCAAATTGATCAAAAGTGATGATACAGACATTTATAATGTTACAAAAGATTTCCCTTTCAAATAAATGCTGTTCTTCTGAACTTTCTATTCATCAAAGAAATCTGAAAAAAATCTACTCCGCTGTTTTCAACATAATAATAATAATAATAAATGTTTTGGAGCAGCAAATCAGAATATTACAATGATTTCTGAAGGATCATGTGACTGAGTAATGATGGTAAAAATTTGAAATCACAGGAATAAATTACATTTTAAAATATATTCAAATAGAAAATCAATATTTTTAATAGTAAAAATATTTCAGAATTTTACTTTTTGCTGTACTTTGGATCAAATAAATGCAGACTAGGTGAGCAGAAGAGACTTCTTTAAAAAAAAAAACATTAAAAATCTTATTGTTCAAAAACCTTTGACTAGTAGTGTATAGTGTAAGTATTGGATATGGGTCACTTTTAAAAGAAGATACAAGCTGATTCTAAAAACATATAAACAACCTAGAGTAGGATAAATCACATGTTTGTCTTAAAAACAACCATTAATTACACTGGTTGTAATTGTGACTTTGAATGTAACCCCCCAAAAAAGCAAAAGAGTGGGCTGTTTTTTGTCTTTTAGGATACTGATGGTAAGTATCCAAGGATCCTGATGAAATCATCATTTTTGGTGGTCATTTTTACTGCAAGCCAGGAAATTATTACACACATGTGATTTGCTTTAATGGTGTTGTGTTCTTTGTTTGTTCTCTGCAGATATTGACGAGTGCTCCTTTGAGAGGACATGTGACCACATCTGCATCAACTACCCAGGAAGCTTTGAGTGTGTGTGTCACAAAGGTCACATTCTGTATGGCCTCACACACTGCGGCGGTGAGTTCAACATCTCCAGTGGTTCTCAGTCTTTTAAATATGAAAAATCACATTCTGATACACAAACTGACATCTGTGTGTGACAGATATTGATGAGTGCAGCATTAATAACGGGAGCTGTGAATATGGCTGCGTGAACACACCAGGCAGTTACGAGTGTGTGTGTCCTCCTGGTCAAAAGCTCCATTGGAACAAGAAAGACTGTGTTGGTAAGTCCTCCCTTCGTTCTCGGTCTCGGAATATACCATAATGTTTGCCGTTTCCATGGTAACGCAGCTTGCTTGTCCTTCAGAGGCGGTAAAATGCCTCCCGAATGGAAAGCCGACACCTCGCGCTCAGCTCAGCTGCACCAAGACAGGTGGAGGGGAGGTGTGTTCACTGTCCTGTCCGTCAAACGCCCTTTTCCTGGCAGGTTAGTACCTCACTTTTTGGGATTTCTGTGGAAGTTAGTTGAACAGCATGTGATTCTGTGTTGTTTTCGGATACATTAAGTGCAGTTTGATTTGTTAAACTTGAAAAATGCAAATGTCATACATCTGAAAGGAAATTATTTATTTAGATTAAGCACTCCATTTATGGTTATTGGTGCAAACAGTCATTGCCCTCTGCTGCCCTCTAGTGGTGCAAACTTTATATCACATGTGCCATATGGTCAATCTTAGTGTCAGTCATGATGCATATTTAATGCTCTAAACAAAGCAAATCTGAATCATTAATTAAGGATGATGGAATGAGCAAAAACTGGCCAGAAATGAGGAACTGTATGAGAATTAAGCTTGCTACAACTCACAGTCCTTGTATAGACATTGAATTGTCATAGTTATAAATGTTAGATGACCAAACAAACCATAAAGGGCAAAATACTTACAGCTGGCTTGACCAGAGGACTCATGTGAATGTGATTTTTGACTTTCTGTGCGAAAATGACTAGAAAGGAATGTTGCGGCGATATTTCATAAGTACATCTATCATCTCTGTGGACTGATTTGGTGAAGATATTAAGGTGTTAGATGCCCAAAACTAGTCTCTGACAGATTTTATGCAAGGACCATCGGTTTAGAGGAATGTGCATAAACATATTAACACCCAGAAGTAACTTTCAGACAAGTCCTGATTCACTAAACTGTGATTCATCTGTGCAGCTCTTACACAAGGGCCACATTCTCACCTACTACATTCTAAAAAATATGTACACTACAGTCTAGTTTGCACTACAAAACATGTATTCAAAATATATAAAAATCCTTAAAATAATTTAGTTTCAGAAAATGGTTTTCTTGCTTCTTTGAAGCACAAATCTACTAAAATACAGTGATTTTTATACTTAAAACAAGAAAAAAGAAGAAAACAATCAATTTACCACTGGAAAAAATAAACTGAATTCATCTAATGTTCTCTAAAAACAAGTTAACAAATTTTTTAAAAAATTAGTGTGCATTTTAGCAGCATTAGTAGTCAAAGCAGCATAAGTAGTCAAAATCAATCTTAAAATGGTTTCAGGGAGTATTTATTAATTTTTCTTTTGACTCCATTGGTAAAATTTCTTTCTTTCTTTCTTTCTTTCTTTCTTTACTGAATTTTTTTTGATTTACTGAATTTTATGCTGAAAACAGTTTCCAATGCAGTGGATGTACCTCAAAAAGTAATATACATTATAAACGTTAATGTGCACAATGAAATCTATGCACTACTAAAAATAAGTATTCAAAATAGCTTCCTTAAAATAAATTTACAGAGAATGTTTAATAAATGAAGTCCTAACCCTGTTGGTAAATTGTGTTTTTCTTCTTATAGGCATAAAATTGCTAAAAATAAAATTTATTTGTATAATTATGATAAAATTATGTTGAAATCAATAAAAAGGTTGCCAATGCAGAAAGTAGTGTGCACTATAAAATCTATTATGCACTACAAAAATAAACATGCACTAATCTCAAGTGTGTCCTAATAGCATTTACTATAATAAATCAAATGAATAAAATTAAATTTTCATCTGTAAATAAGATCCATGTGAATCTGAGTATATGAGTATTTATCTTTGTGAGTGTGTGTGTGTTTATGACTCTTGGATTCTCTGTACGTGTGTGTTAATGGTCTCCCCGGGTTCACACAGTGAGCACTAAAGCTGTATAAAACCTCTTTTAATCCTGTTCACCCGGGGTCTGTAGCCTCACGCCAACAGAAATATTCAGCCTGCCATTGGACGATTTGTGGCAAGGCCGAAGTCAGGCCAATGACTCTCTAGACAACTTCCCAGTACTCTGTCATCCTGACAGCCAACCCTCTTCACTCACACACACATACATCATACACACGCACTACAAAACATTACTCAGGTGCATGCAGCACCTGGACCTGGAACACCTGTTTAAAAGTTTTTTCTACGTTTGTGTGTGTGTGTGTGTGTGTGTGTGTGATCTAGACTCTGAAAACAGTTACACTCTGAGCTGCGGTGTACCTGTCCAGCCAGGTAAAGTTCCAGTGAAGAGGAATGTCACTACTTCCAGCAGCAGCTCCCAGCAAACCTGCACAGGTACATCTTACATCTGTCTATATCCTGTACTGATTTGTTAAACTGCGGTTTATCTGCACAGCTCTGAGACAAAGGCTACGTTCTCTCTCATAAACATGCATGTACAGTACTACAGTCAAGTATGCACTACAAACAGTAGTCTAGCATGCACTATAAAGTGTAGTATGCATTGCAAAATTTCATGCACTACATCACTCGATTCACAGAAACGCTCATAAGACCAAACACTTTGCTTTTCATGTTTCCTTCCATTCTTTTTTCCTTTCCTTTCCTTTCCTTTCCTTTCCTTTCCTTTCCTTTCTTTTCCTTTCCTTTCCTTTCCTTTCCTTTCCTGTTTTCTTTCCTTTATTTCTTCTCCTTTTCCAAGTTTCTTTTCTTTTTCTTCATCTATTTTCCTGTTTTTTTTCTCTTCTCCTTTTTCTATTTTCCCCTTCATGTTACTTTCCATTCTTTTTCCTTTCCTTTCCTTTCCTTTCCTTTCCTTTCCTTTCTCCTCTACTTTTTCCTGTTTCTTTTCCCTTTTTTATCTCTTCTTTTTCCTTTTTTCTTTCCTTTCTTGTCCTGTCCTGTTTCCTTTCATTTCTAGTTTCCTTTATTTATCTTTCTTTTCTCCAGTTTCCTTTTCCCTTTCCTTTATCACTTTTTCTTTTTCCTTTTTCCTTTCCTTTCCATTTTCATTTCCTGCTTCCTTTCCTTTATCTCTTCTCCTTTTCCCTGTTTCTTTCCTTTTCTTTCCCTTTTCCTTTTCTCCTGTTTTTTTTCTTTCCATGATCTCTTCTCCTTTTTCTATTTTCCTTTCCTTTCCTTTCCTTTCCTTTCCTTTCCTTTCCTTTCCTTTCCTATCCTTTCCTTTCCTTTTCCGTTCCTATCTCTTTTACTTTTCCCTATTTCTTTTCCTTTTCTTTATCTTTTCTCCTATTTTTTTCCTTTCCATGATCCTCTTCTCCTTTTTCTATTTTCCCCTTTCCTTTCCTTTCCTTTCCTTTCCTTTCCTTTCCTTTCCTTTCCTGTTTCTTAGAGGCTCAGGTGTATCTTTTTTCGCTATCTCTTCTCCTCTTTCCTGTTTACTTTCCTTTATCTCCTCTGTTTTTTTCCTGTTTCCTTTCTGTTCTATTCCTTTCCATGCACCATAATTCTAGTATGTCTTACATCTCAGCCTCTCGGTTCACTCAGTACAAGAGCAATGCAGACGTTCACATGCCTTTGCCTCGTCCCAGAATGCCTCTCTTGTTTTTTGGCCCCTCCGGCAGAGATCAGACAGGACAACTGTAAACGAGTCATGTGGCATGACCTGTTCCACTCCATTACATTGCATGACAGACACTGGATCACTAAAAAAGGGCTCAGACACAGATCTGCGAGGAGAATTAGGACAGGTCCTATCATTCAACCCTGCTGAGGTCACAAACACGCTACTATTATCCCCAGTACTCTCACTTTCCCAGCTCTCAGAATTCAACATTCCCCATGTGGTTCGTTGTGTAGATTTTGGACAGCAAAGCAAGGCACAGACAGACAGACAGACTGCTAAGAAATACTCTCACATACACACACACGCCGCTTCTTGTTTTGGACGGCATACATAGGAATGCTGTGAACCTGAGTAAATGACTCTGTGCTGGCTGCACGTCTACATGCTGACAGATTTGAAATACACAGACGGGATTCTACCACAGCGGCTCCTGAGGGCCTCTACACATGGGGCCTGGGGAGAACGAGTAAACAGACAGTTCACGCTCGATTCACACATTCTGCAAAAAAAAAAAAACATCGCTGAAAGGTTCACTACCAAACTCCTTCTGCCGCATCCAAAACTGCCACACGCTCGATATGGTTCTAGAAGACCAGCTGAAGTCCTCCACCGCAGTGTGTTCTCACTTCAACTCCTGACCATTCGTCTCCCTTCGTTCTCTCACCGACTTTGGACTTGTTGTGCTAAACTAGATACTCACATTTTTAATACTTTGGAATGGGCCACTCAGCCCACAGGACAGATTTAGAGTGTTTGAATGTTGGATTTCTAAAAGGCCTCATATTTTGTTGTTTTCCATGATTATTATCCAAACCGTGCAAGTGAAAGTGAGACTTTGCCGATTTTCTGTTCATCAGAGACGCTGGCCCAGCCTGTGAAGCAGAAAGCACGCTTTAAGATCAAAGACGCCAAGTGCCACCTGAGACCCCGCAATAAGGAGAAACACAGGGATATGGGAAAGCAGGGCCTTCAGGGTGAGAAATAACATGCCAAACACTGCACATTTAAAAATGTGTTTTCATAAAATGATAAATACTGAATGCATCTTCTCATTTCCTTGACTTCTCTTCTCTTTTGTCCTGTTTCCTTTCCTTTTTCTTCTTCTTTTCTTTTACATTCTTTCTGTTTCCTGTTACTTTTTTATTTTTCCTGCTTCTTTTCTTTTTTAATTTTCCTATTCCCTTTTCATTTCCTTTCCCCTGTTCTCTTTCCCTTTTATCTTTTTCTTTGTCCTATTTCCTTTCCTTGCAATTTTTCCGTTTTATTTACTTTTTATTGTCTGCTCTTTTTATTTTACTTTATTCCTTTTCATTTCCTGTTTTCTTTTTTCGTCCTCTTTTCCTGCTTGCTTTACATCTTTTCTCATCTCCTCTTCCTTTTCCCTTTTTGTTTCCTGATTCCTACTTTCTTTCCTTTTTTTCCCCTCTTCTCCATTGTCCTCTTTCCTTTCTTTGCAATTGTCCCGCTTCCTTTACATTTTTTTCTTTTCTGCCTTTTCCTGTTTCTTTTCCTTTACATTTTCTTCTCCTTTTTCCTATTTTTCTTGTTCCTTATTTCTTTCTCTTTTTCTCTATGTTCCATTACCTTTTATCTTCTCCTTTTCACCTTTTCCCTTTCTCTTCTTTTTCCTTCTGATTTTTTTCCCCTATTTCCTCTTCCTGTTTACTATCCTTTTTTCTTCTTCATTTCATATTTCTTTTTCCTGTTTTGTTTACTTTTTCTCTTTACGCTTTCCCTACTCTTCTTTTTCTTTTCTTTCTCACCTTTTTACCCATTTCCATTTTCTGTCTCCTATTTTTTCCTATCCCTTATCCTCTCTTCCTATTTTCTGTTTCCTTTACTTTTTCTCTTCTCCTTTTCTTGATTCCTTTTCATTTTTCCACTCCCTTTATCTTTTCCTTTTCTTTCAGCAGCTGGTCAGTTCCCCTGCACAGATGACTGTCAGGTAACATTTGTGAATCTGAAGTGTGACTCGTCCAAAAAGCGGCGTCGTGGCCGCAAGTCTCCATCCAAGGAAGTCTCGCACATCACAGCAGAGTTTGAGATGGAAATGAAAGAAGAGGAAGCCTCAGGTAACATTGCGTTCATGTGTGTACAGTAGTTCTCTCTGTGTTCACAATTTCCATGTCATGCCATCTGTGACTTTAGAATGCAAATGTGCTTGTTTTTGTCTTTATTTATGTGTCAGAATCATGTAATGTGGACTGTGTGCGTGAGAAGACCAAACAGAGGCTGCAGAATGCCATGCGCACACTAAGAAAGTCCATCAGTAAGCAGCAGTTCTACATTCAGTTCTCCGGCACGGCGTACGAGGTGGCCCAGCGTGCCGTGCGGCAGACGGAGGGAGATGAGACCTGCAGTATAGGACAGGTCCTCACCGACGGGAAGTGTGGTGAGCCTTATGGGAAATACTTTTCTTTTATAATCTGGTGTATTGAAGATAGTTTCATAAGTCTGTCTGCCTGGGTGTGCTTCTGTGTCTTTCCCAGTCAGCTGCGGTGTGGGAACGTTCTACAGCGGAGAACAGGAACAGTGTATGATATGTCCACCAGGAACCTATCAGGACAGGGAGGGCCAGCTGTCCTGCGAGCCCTGCCCCAGCACCGAGGGACAGGGCATTGCAGGGGCCAAGAATGTCTCAGAGTGCGGAGGTGTGTGGATACACGTTATCAAACACTCAATCAATGAATAGCTTTGTGATGTTAATGAAACACCTATTGATTAATGGAACTGATTGATGCAACACCATCCTTTTTTCTAAATTAATCAATACATTTTGAAATTCAGGGTCAATATAGCCTGAAAATCCCAGAATTGCTCATTATCATGCAAATGCGAGATTTCTTATGAAGGACTGAGCAAAGTCTGGATCAATTGGTAGAAGCTCAATGTGACCATTTGAGCAGCTCAAGTGCAACCACACCTCAATACTAATCCATTTTTTGGTGATTCTCAAGCGTGCTGCAGTGCACATAGTGCTCATAATACTTGAGTACTTAAGTTCAATTGACTATTGATTAAGGTGTCTTTGCTTTTAGCTCCCCCTTCTGGAATAAAAATCTCATGATGTATAAATGATAAACAACATGAAACACTTTTCTGTTTATCTAATAGGAACAGGGGCTGTGAAGCTATGAAAAGGGACAAAAAAGCACCATAAAAGTAGTCTAGACAGCTTGTTTTCTATATATTTTTTAAAGCCAATCTGATAACTTCTTTGAAATTACCAGACTGAAATTTATGTTGTTTTCCTTTTTGGTTGAACCATCCCCTATTTTCATGTATATTTCATATATACAACACACATACACTACTGGTCAATATATATATATATATAGGACAATATTTGGTAGAGATACAACTATTTGAAAATCTGAGAAAAATCAAAATCAAAATACTGAGAAAATCGCCTTTAAAGTTGTCCAAATGAAATTCTTAGCGATGCATATTACTAATCAAAAATTAAGTTTTGATATATTTATGGTAGGAAATTTAAAAAATATCTTAATGGAACATGATCTTGACTTAATATTCTAATGATTTTTGGCTTAAATTTTGACCCATACAATGTATTTGTATTTTTGGCTATTGCTATATATATATATATATATATATATATACAATTTTAAAGAAAAGTTTTATTCAGCATGGGGGCATCAAAGAATCCTGAAAAAAAAATTATGAAAGAAATGTATTAAGCAGCACAACAGTTTTCAACATTCAACAAATCAGCATATTAGAATGATTTCTGAAGAATCATGTGACACTGAAGACTGGATGATGATGCTGAAAATTCAGCTTTGCATCAAAGGAATAAATTGCATTTTAAAATAGAAAACACTGCTTTTAACTATAATGATATATCGCAATATTGCTATTTTAACTGTATTTATACTGTTTTTACTGTATTTTTCTTTATAAATGCAGCCTTAGTGAACATAAGACACTTCTTTCAAAAACATTTTTTTTTTAATTCTTACCAAGCCCAAACTTTTGAACAGTAGTGTAAGCTCTTTTATTTATTACATGTTTAAAATATTACTTAATTCTTTCTCTGGTTATAGGCCAGTGTCCTGCCGGTCAGTTCTCTGCTGATGGTTTCCGTCCGTGTCAGCCTTGCCCGCTGGGAACCTTCCAGCCTGAGCCGGGCCGTGTGTTGTGTTTCCCTTGTGGAGGAGGTCTCATGACTAAACACATGGGCAGCACGTCCTTTAGAGACTGTGAAGCCAAAGGTATGCCGGGAAACACAGCAACTCCTGGTTAACTCTTCAAAGTCTGCACATTTCTTATGTGCTTATATAATTTGCATTCTCTCTTCCCTATATTTGTAGTTCACTGTGCTCTTGGGCATTATTATAATGCCACCACACACCGGTGTATCCGTTGTCCGGCTGGTACCTACCAATCCGAGTCCGGACAGAACTACTGCATCACCTGCCCTGGAAACACCACTACAGATTTTGATGGCGCTAACAATGTATCTCACTGCAAAAGTAAGTCAGATACTTGCAAATCCACTTACAGATGATATAATAAGCAGTGAATTCAAGGCTCTGTCTGTTTTATCCCTTGCAGATCAGCTGTGTGGTGGTGAGCTGGGAGATTTCATGGGCTACATCGAATCTCCCAACTATCCTGGCGACTATCCATCTAATGTGAACTGTGTCTGGACCATTAACCCTCCGAACAAGAGACGCATCCTTATTGTTGTACCAGAAATCTTCCTCCCTATTGAGGATGAGTGTGGAGATGTTCTTGTCATGAGGAAGAGTGGTATGGTATATCTGTCATTTTGGATGCTGGTTAATTATTGCAGCAAGAATCCAGGTTATTGAGCTCCTCCCCTTTCCTTTTAGCCCAGCCCACTTCCATTACAACTTATGAAACATGCCAAACTTACGAGCGACCAATCGCCTTCACCTCCCGCTCACGCAAACTGTGGATCCAATTCAAATCTAATGAGGGTAACAGTGGAAAGGGATTTCAGGTTCCTTATGTCACTTATGATGGTAAGATTAAGATACAGTCCAAACACAGACACATTCACGTACAGTAGGTTTAGAAGTGAAAGAAAATATAGATTGATTTGTCAGTGTATAACTGTTCAAAAGTTTCTGGTCAGATTTTTTTAAAGAAATGAATATTCAGTAAGGATGCATTAAATGCATTAAAAGTGACAGTAAAGACAATGATGTGTACAATGTTACAAAAGATTTTTATTTTGAATACATTCTATATTTTTGAAAAAAATATGAAAATTTATCAGTTTTTCACAAAAATATCAAGTAGCACAACCATTTTCAACACTGATGATAAGAAATTTTTTGAGCAGCAAATCAGAATATTAGAATGTTTTCTGAAGGATCATGTGACATTGAAGACTGGAGTACATTTTGAAATATATAATTAAATATATAAATAATATTTTAAAATGTATTTTAAACAACATTATGTAATAATAACAGTGATAAATAATTAAGTAAATAAATACATTTTATTTGTAATGCATATATATATTGCAATCACTAGTTTTATCCTGGAATGACTTTTTTAACAAATTAGTTGAGTGACTGAACCATTGGTATTATGAGAAAAGAGATTTGAAAATCTGTAGAAACTGTAATAAATACATAAATAATATGTATACATAAATATATATTACATATATTAGTTTTTGTTGATGAAAGCAATGTGCGTTTGTCATTACAGAAGACTACCAGCAACTCATAGAGGACATTGTTCGAGACGGTCGACTTTACGCCTCAGAAAACCACCAGGAGATATTAAAAGTGAGCATATATTTTCACTACAGCAAGTAACTGTAGTCAAACTTGACTTTATCTACCACTTTTAATTCTCTGTTTCTGTGTTTTCAGGATAAGAAGCTGATTAAAGCTCTGTTTGATGTGCTGGCTCACCCTCATAACTACTTTAAATACACCGTGCAGGAATCAAAGGAGATGTTCCCACGTTCCTTTATCAAACTGCTACGCTCCAAAGTCTCCAGGTTTCTACGGCCATATAAATAGAAACCCGAACATTTCTTCCACGACCCCGGCTCTATCCCCATCTCTCTTCCTCTCTTTTCTCCACTAGCTCCCAGAAGGCCTCACTACTGCAAGAAGATAAAGACGTTTGGCCTTCTTCCTGTCTGAGATTTGTCCATTTGTCCCTTTTTGTCTTTGTTTGCTAATATTTATGTGCTTTATTTTACAAAAGCCCTCTTTGGATGTTTGATATCTACAGTATATATTTGTATATGTATGTATGTATATATATATGTGTGTGTGTGTGTGTGTGTGTGCGTACAAAAAAAATTATGTGCAAGCTTATGGTGTATTAGGACACATACAAACACACACAGATATATATTCTTGTTTTGAAAAGGTTATTTTCATGCCCCTAATGTGCACAAGGGGTTTTAATATCCTAGTGCACTTAAAGTTTTCTTTACAAACTGTATGAGAAAGGAATCTCTTTCTGCTCTGACCACAACATAAAAGACAAAGCCAGATAAATGCAAGAAAAAGAAAAAAAAAAACAAGATAAAAGACAAAGACTACCTGTCCGTACGAGAGTTAGAGTTATGTGTACGTTGTTTAACTAGTATTTGGAGCTTCAATTGCACTTGAATTTTATATTGTAGAGAATAAGGAATCTAAGTTACTTTTTTCTTAATGTTTTTGTTGTATAGAGATGTTTTACTTTGGTTATAGAAACATGAAATGTCCAGACTTCCCCTCTACAGGATGCAGAAAGATATTCTCACATATCCCTCTCCTGAAAACAGAAACGCATTTCATCATTTTTAGGTTTTTTTTTGCAGTTTAATATAAAAAAAAGTTCATTGAGTTTGTACCAAGTATAAGATTGCTTCTATCATGTGTTTTAATTTCACATGATGCAATGGGTTTGTCATTAACCTGGTTGTTATTGTGCATGGAACATTTGGAGAAATTGTAAATATGGTTTGGCAAGTCCGATTTTTATTTGAGCTGGTTGTGTCATAAACTCATGGAAATGGTAGAGTTTTGATTCAGAACAACAAATTTGGATTAAGAGTCTTATGGTGTATTACATAGTTATAACATATATTACATAGTAATAACATATCACCTTTGTGCTGTGCACAAAGACATATTTTGCTCTTCTTGTTGAACTCTGGATGAAAATCGGAGGCTGTTTGTTAAATAGATGACATACCTGAAGTACGTGAATGTTGGTTGGCTGAAAAAAATTCAGAGATCAGATCATTTCCCCTCATAAATCAGCAGAATGTGCTTGTAGGAAAACAAACAAACAAAAAATGATAGTGTGAGTGTCTATGTGTAGTTCTGGTACAGTTTTATTTAATATTATTTGCCCATTTTGTGAAAACTGATATAGTGATCTTTTGGACTGTAGAGGAGTGTGAGAAGAGGCAGAAAAAAAATCAAACCACAAACATCTAAATGTGCCATAAAGTCACAGAAATACAGATAATATTAACTGTCATTTTACAGTATTCTGCGTAGTTTTGCGTATATTTGGGAGGGTGGGAGACGGAGTGATCATTCTAAAGCTGCTTTGTTATATGAGCACTTATTCATGCTTGTATTTCTAATATCCACATATGAACAGGGAAACACATTCAAGCATCAAGCATAAATAAACATACCTTCATGCATGCACACACAAATGCATTACCTAATCCGTATTATTATGCTAGCACAGTAATTTATGATTTGTGAGATAACCACAAGTTGTCATTGATCATTTTTTTGTGTTAATCACACATTATAGTCTTATTTGATTAGTAAAACAAAGGCATGTGACTGTGTGAGGAACCGTTGCCGTTAGAAAAGAAGACGACGAATGTTTGACATGTAAAATCAAAATATACACACACCTCGATGGCTTCATACACAGTACTTTGCCCCTCAGATGGAGAGAGTGAGTCAAGACTGCTGCTGGCGTGATTTGTAAGCTTTATGAATACAGATGTGTAAATGATGTACAAATGTTAGGTTTTTAAAGTTAATATTTACAGTAGAAGGAGACAACATACTGGGGAAGGTGACAGTCTAACATGTACAGGACTGTTCTGGAAGGCTCTGTTTGATAGTATGCTTCCCATCATGATAAATGAACGCATTACAGAACAGTTCAGCAGTGTGAAATCAACCCCAGAAGATGTGTAGAAGAGAATGGGAACTGTTGTTAAGACTTCATTTTATTAATAAATCATTCAAATCTTATGCTGTGTGCGTTGTGCTGACCTTTTGGGTTTCATTTGAAGCATTTGTTGCTTATACTAATTATTAGTAGGCCTATATTAGTTAAATTAGTTAAGTAGAAGTTAAGAAAATTAAGAAAAATGACCCTAATGTCACCTAAAGGGATCGTGAATGATTTGTTGCCCTTTTGTGTTAATATATCCTAAAATATAATGCAGATGTCTTCCCACAAAGGGGCAGTGTGCACCAAGATTTCGCAAGCAATTTCTAATGAATTTTTATTGATTATTTTTGTTCTCTTTTTCAGAGTATTTGAACTCATTTGTGAAGTAAAAAGGTTGATATTCGTATTTTCATAACTACCAGACAGGTCAAGATCTAACGTTACTCTATGACTGATACTCGATTAACATATCTTTATCTGTTATTAAGTTTTAAAAAGCTACGGCAACATGCAAGTCAAGGTCTGACAAAAATACCATCTTCGGTTAGACAGCATATATATAGATGGCAGATATATCAAATACTGAAATAACTGACTTGACTGGCGAATTAACACATCCTACTACGGGAAAGGCTTGTCTCATGAATATTAATTACGTACGTGACGTTGACACGGTAGACGCCTAGCTGATTGGTTGAATGAGAGACGTTGGTTGATTCTGTTGAGGAAAGATTTGTTTGAGCGTTTCAGCGTTTACAACGCTATAAAACGTCCAAAAGTACAATTACTTGTGTACAAAACTATCAAATAGCACAATAACATGGATTTTGTGAAATTAATATCGATTCTTATCGAATTTAATTTCATAATACTTCGCGAATGGCTCATATGATTTGATGGGAATACAGTACATCAACAACAAAACCGGTTCTGTTAACAACAACGAGAGGTTGTTTTATGATTACAAGTGAACTTACATGACTGAAAGCTCTTGGCCATAGTAGGATTCGCAAGAGGAGGAGAGAAAGGTCCAGAGCAACGCGAGGGGGAGTGTCTCCGACCGCGAGAGACACACACACATACCGGGGCACCACGCGACTCCAGTTCAAACAAACCAGCGCGATCCTCTGCAAACAGGAGCCGCGGCGTTTTCACGCTCTTCGCGGTTACTTATTAGGCGTCTTTACCTGCACGTCTCCGAAAACGCATCAGCGTCAGACTCTTGAATTTGAATAGGTAAGTATGTTTCTGGTATGTAAATCAGCACCGCATATCTTTTGAATATGTATAAGAGTGCGCTTTTATAAATGATGCTCGTCTGTTTGGAAAGAGGAGACAGTTACCATAGATACACTCAATTCCTGAACGCTTGTTAAAGGTGCTTGATTGATTTTTGGCATTGATATTCTGTGTTGGGTTTATTTCTTGTTATCTAAACAAATTCCTTAAGGGCATACAAAGGACACCTTGTAAAATTAGACTCAAATAAGACAAGTTATCATGCAGTCAAGCCAATTAAACCGGTAGTTAATTTACTCTTTTTTGTGAACCATGTTAGACCCACAAAAAATGCCAGCAAGTACGTTGGTATTAATTTTTGTAAGATACAGTGATTATACCATCTTTTACAAATACAAAATACTATGGTATATTAATGTGGTAATCATTCAGTCCCATGATTTATATAGTTTTTCCATGGTATTGCCACATAACTTTTTTTTGTATGAGTAATGTATGATATTTTTTAGTTTTCACTTGACCATCTACTGCACTATTATTCAAAGCGTTTGTCCCACATAGTTTTACTTAGTTTACTTAGTCATCATCCATCGTTTATGTAGAATAAGAAAAAAAAAATTCATATCACCCAAAAAATTTTAGTTGTTTCTAAATGGTTTGAGCACTTGTGTATTTCTCAAGGAATGGAGTAGAAAGCTTTCAGCTTCTTCCCTCCTTGTTATTTCAGTTCAAAATAACATTTTAGCTCCCCTTTCTTTCAGAGGGCTTTTGTGTCCTCTTTCTTCCCAAATAATTGTCTCTGTTGCGTCGCATCATTTTTCTGCCGTCTTGAAAGTGCAGGGGACTCTATTGTTAGACATAGAAATCGTGACAGAATGGTTACCATGGCTTTGTGTAAGATCTCGGTGCTAACACACAGGAGAGTGGGACATACCGCCGTCAACTAGTGTGTCTGATTGTGGGTTTTGATAATATACCCCTGTCACCACTCACATCTCCCTTTATCTTGTATATCTCGTACCATTTTTCCTCAGGTGTATTGTGGCCGCTGGTGTATTGCGATTGAGGGGAAGCATGCAGGCTCACTATCCCAGCAGAGGAGCAGTACGGTGGGCCAACCACTGAATACGGTCCTAGACCGTCCCAAAGACTTGCACAAGACCATCTGACCCCAGTTAAAGTGGAATCCCTTTAAACGAGCACCGCCGGACAAGTGCGTGTGTGTGAGAGAGAAAGCGATAGTGTGTGTGTTGCCATGGCTTTCACACTTTCCGAAATCATGGCAGCCCGACGACAGCAGCAACAGTCTCAGAGAGGAGGAAGAGGAGTGGTAGAGGTGGACGAATACAGCGCTAACCCGACTCAAGCATTCACCTTCTACAACATCAACCAGGGTCGCTTCCAGCCACCCCACGTCCATATGTAAGAAACTCAAATGTACACATTTGGTATGGGTCACTCTGTCTAGTCCATTTGTAAGGTTTTTTCTTTTTATTTAGATTTTTAGTACTTTAATTTGCATTCTGACCGAATACTGTGCTTTAGCTGACTGTTTGCATGTTAAAATTCTTTAAGAGGGTCACCTTTAAATCACTGCTGCAACAGCCATAAACATTTAGATGGGTTTGTTTGGTTATTCCGTCAAAATTCATGCTGTTTTTAAGCATCTTATGCAATGAGCATTGCGTTTTTAAAATACCAAAAACTCCCTACGAAACCGCCCAGTTGGGTTCAGGTGAGCTAAAGATTTTTAATGATTCAGGTCTTCTTTAAAAGAGATTTTTTGACTAATGATTAGCTGAATAACGACACTGTTGTCTTTTGTAGAGCTGCTTTACAACATAATTTGAATTTGTCTCATATTTGAAGAAATGTGCATCATTGTTTCTTTTGTATTTGTATTGTATAAAGTGCTGTATAAATAAAACTGACCTGACTTGACCAATTGTTCAGGGAACTAACTAATAGTGGTTTTGTACATGCTGTTAAGCATGAGTGGATTTTTTTTTCCCCCTAATGGGCCATGTTTCATTGTTTCTCTTATTTATTTCTTTTTATTCATGCCAGTTTACAAAGGAAAACAGGTCACAACTATATATTTGCAAATGTGTATGTGTGTATGAATGTCTGTGAGTTTGTACCTGTGTGTGTGTGTTATCGGTAGAGTCTGTGTGGTCGACCCAGTAGGAGATGCTCTAAAGTGGGCCATTCTTATTCAAAACTCTGCCATGTCCCTCAGAGACCTGTTTCTGCAAATACAACTGCGAAGCCGTGAGAGAACAATATATAACCTTATGCATTCCCACACCTCTCTCTCTCCCTCTGTCTTTCCACAGGGTAGATCCGTTACCCCACGACACCCCCAAGCCCCCGGGATACACGCGGTTTGTCTGTATCTCTGACACGCACTCGCGCACTGACAGCATTCAGATGCCGTACGGTGACGTCTTACTGCACGCTGGAGACTTCACAGAGCTCGGCCTGCCCAGCGAAGTCAAGAAGTTTAACGACTGGCTCGGTGAGAATTTTCTTTTCTCTCTTCCTTAAGAACCTTTTGTCAGAGACTTAAGTTAAGATCAGATAAAAAATTTTACAGGATACTTTTCATGGGATCATTACATCTCTGAAAATGTCATAGGGCTAAATCTGCATACTTTTTAAAGCACTTTCTGCACTGATTTTGTGGATTGAAATAGGATAAAACTTATTAAACAGAGCCGAGAGAGCTGCAGTCTTATTCTTAGCAGAAAAGCATAATGAGATTAGCCAAAATGTTAAATAAATGAGCGTGCAAGATATGTGGGCTGTGTGTAGTTCTGTGAATGATGCATGTTCAAAATCTGCAGAAGCCTAGATTTTTGATAAGCGTTTATGTACTATAAAAATATACAGTACTAGTCAAAAAAGATGCAAAACAGCTCATTTCAACTTTCATAGCTTTCTGATGTCAGCTACAGTAGATGTATTTACATGTCAATGATATTGTTCATAAACCTGCCTAATTTATAAACTCAGAAGCTTTTTTTATGTAGATTGTTATTGTTAATTTTATTATTTAATATCTGTATAAACAAAAAAGCACAGATCTTTAAACATGGATAATATCAGAAATCCTGAAAATATATATTTTTGAAGTAACAGCCTTTGATAAAATACTTTTGAATGCAAAAGCCTCTTAAGTCCTTTTATCAGAAGGAGAATATGGAGGTTTAAGATGTTTATCTTATAGACTATCAGAAGCATGTAGAGGTCATAGTCATGACTTTTATTTATTTGCTGCTCTGTACACATGTGCATGTCCAAAAAGATGAGGATGGCTCAGTAATAGAGAATCAGAAGGATGACTGGTGTTATTTCAGGAGAGGGAATAGAAAGCAGGAGATCTGGATGGATGGATGGAGGTTAGTCAGCGGGGTGCAGGAGACACCAGTCAGATTAAGACTCCCGCTCGTGTGTCTCATCTTCTTTCCCGCTATTGATTCTCTGCTGTCCTGCCTCTCTCTTTCTTTCTGGCACGCTGTCCCTGTGCCAAAAAGGAAGTTCTCGCGTTTGTTCTCGCGTTTGTCTCTGTATAAATATTTATAACGTGGTTCTTTTTCTCATCTCTGTATCTTTGCTCCTGTGTATCTGAGAGAACTCGAAGCGCACATGCTTCCTTTCTTTATCCAGCAACAATCCTCAGAGATATGATTTACTTTTTACCTCACAATACTTTAAAGTGTGTGCAAATACACACTCACACACACACACAGTCTCACATGGACCTCCTCATATGGTGATGCTCTTAACTCTAACCTAGTCTCATGGCCTTTTTCCTTGTCAGTTATATATTTTTTCCTTTTTGCTTCCACACTGTAATGTTTTTGCAAAATCTGTTTCCTCTCTTTTTGTCTGGGCTCTTTCGAGACTGCTTGAACTTGTCAGCTTTAATATTTTAGCCAGTTTGGGTACTTTAATAATAGATCATCACCTTAGACCTCAAAGTAGGCATGATGAATACAGCTTGCAATAAAGCAACTCCGAGCAGGTCTGGAAGTGCATGAATTTGTGTATTGTAGTGCATAACGTGGATCCAAACTCTAGTTATCAGGTAAAACAGAGACTTGCATAATAGCTCAGTAAACTGGTGTTATGTGTCATAGTTGTTACAATATTGTGTGTTTTAGCACAGCTGGAATGCTACAATAAAATGGCGCTCATGGTGTGAGACGCTGGAAATAAACAGTAAGATGTGTGATTAAGATCTTGTGTGTTTACATCAGACTGTAGACTAATAGACTTATGATCAGTGATATGGAAATAAATAATTTGTTGTCTTCTAAAGCCACTTTTTGTAATGTGTATGTAATAATTTACTAATCTGCCATAACATTGTGGTTTCTTTATCTTCATTTATAGTCTTTTCTCAGTAATAATTCATATGATTGATTAGATTTATTAATTGACATACACTACTGTCCAAAAGTTTGGTCGGTAAGATTAACATCCCTCATAATTATATTGTCATTGCAGTCTTTTGACCATTTGACCACTCTTGTGACCTATAGATGTCTATTCTTAACAGTTTTTGGTCATTTAGTACCTTTTTACATAATGTACTTTTTTGATTAGATGACAAAAATGCTAATTTTTCACTCTTGTGAGAAATGATTACAGCGTTGTCTCATTTGCCGGTTTGTCTGCCCAACCAGTTAATTTGAACTAGACAGAAGAAACTGTTAGGAAGTACAGATGTTCATGAATTAACAGTGCTAATATATGAATGTGTCGAAGTGAAGTTAAAGCTGTGTGATTTTAAGCAAATCTGTATCTTCACAGGTCTCCGTTTGTGTTTATCGGTCTTGAATGATTTGTATTTGCCTGCTGAACAACTGTAGTAGTGCAAGAAACCGTGTTTGTATCTTCCCCTTGTACCCTTTGGGCTTACACTGACCGGAGAACATGCTTCAGGATCATTTCTTGGATCTTTCAAGAACTGCGTTAAAGGAAAGATCTGACGTGAATTCCCAGTGATCACAAGTGATACTACAACCTTTCTGGAGATCATAGACATGGCTGAAATCTGCTGTACTGGCAGAATACAATCAATAGTTGTAGTAAGTTAGGTCAGCGCGGACTCTAGTCCAATTTGAGATGATGTTAGCTTGTTTGAGCACTCAAAGGTTTTTCACAGGAGTTTTCTGTAAGTTTAAGTCAGTTTGTGCATAGCCAAGGTTGAATTTTGAGTATGAATCTGTTCTTGCATTGTTTCTCATGCACTTTTTTTCTGTGTGGAAGTCATTATGTGCAGACCAGGGTTAGAGAAGCAGGTTGAAATGGATAATATACTTTTCTTTCTGTCAGGTCAGGAAGGTTCGGTAGTTCTCCCATCTTGTTCTGTCCTGTCCACATTATGAATAATAGATTAGCCCAGTGGTGATGTGTGACAGCTGCGTGGGCTGTGTAAGATGTGTGTTCGAGTGTGTGGGGTGGAAGAATCTTGGGAGAAAAGTTTACACCTTTCTCACTCCTTTTCTTTTCCTTCTCTCTCCTCTCAGCTTTGGAGTTTTCCCTCCATTCTCCCTCTCTGGTCTGTATCTGGAGAGAAAGCCGTCATGAAACTTTAATGTGCTCTCCCTTTTTCTCCCTTCAAGCTCTACAGCTCTCTTTTTTGGGTTTTTTTTTTTTTTTTCACCCTGCAATGGGTTTACTCAGCTGAAGGTTTAGCTGTGGATTATTAACGAGGATGCTTGACACTCCTTTACGGTTTTTCTCTTAAAGTGTAAAACAGTCTCAGATGAAGATGAAATCTTTGTGTAGTTTTGTGGTTGAATACTTTGTGTCTATGGACCTGTGTGTGTACGGCATATCATTTGTTTTAGTACAGTAAGATCTTAAATATCTTTTTCTTAAATGCTTTTCTTGGAGTTTAAAGAAGTTTCGTGCAGATTTTACATGGAATATTCATTTAAAAAGTTCTAGAATAGCTAGCCCAAAAACTTAACTGTGCTTTTATTTTGTTATTGGAAAACAAAAGGAGAAATTTTGAAAGATGCATTTCTCTTTTCCATTAAATGATAATTCATAGTGACCATGACCTGTCAGGTTTTGAAATGGAAATAAAAGCACTACAAATGCAGCCCGTTCGACTCATTCTTCAGGTATTTTGTGTTAGGAGCAAACTGAAATTTTCTAATGTAAAAACAAGAAAAGAGAAATGCACTTTTTTCAGAAAGTAAAAGCATTCTGGACAAAAAAAATAGTTCGTAAAGAGAAAATTGTCATTTCAATTCTATCTCTCTGTTGTTTTATGTACAGTTATGTTCAAACATGCAGTTTTATGTACAGATTCAGTTTATGTTCTCACTTTGTGCCCTGCCACCTGTGTGTGTGTGTGTGTGTGTGTGTGTGTGTGTGTGAGTTTGTTTGAGACTGAATTCTTATGCATGGGTGGATGCTGTGTGTGTGTTCCTCTTATAATACTGTATGTTTACATTTCACATGGGCACATGAAGAAACACAAAGAACACCTACACTGTTTGTGTGTTTGTGCACGTTGGCAGAAAGATTCTTCACTCCACTTCTTCAAAGCGTCACTGTTTTCTGTTGAGCCAGGATTATGGACTGAAAAAAGATTTAAAAAGAGGGAAGAGGGTGAACCGAAGGGTTGAAACAAGTGAGAAGCATGTACTAAATAAATCAGATGTCACAAATATGCTTTAAAGGGGTCATATCATGAGAAATCAAATCTTTCTTGATCTTTTCGTTTGGTGCACTATGAAAACATGAACTCTGTATTTTAGAACTTAGTCCAAAAATCACATCTATTGAAACTAAGCTTTTCGTTCTGTGCTTCCTTAACTTCAGATAGATAAACACATGGCCGCCCACATTTGAACTTTACACTTCGAGTGGCACATTTCACGGATTGTTTTATGAATCTGTTGATACTTTGCAAAGTAGCTGTTATTGAAGTATGGGATGGTGCAAACCAAAAACCCACATCTCCCACAACAAAGCATTACTACTAATTTCACATGTGAAGAGGACGTTTACATAGACATCTTTAAAGCATGTTAATAGTAAAAAGGGAAGGTTAAAATGATTGTGAAAAAAATCGAATGGGCTTCTGGAAAAACAAAATTCTATTTAAAAACATGCATGATATGACTGTTTAATAGGCTTGAATAGGCTATTTACCCCAAATTCTCTAAATATAAAGGGTAATTCTTTACAGTTTGGCCACTTGTAGTCAGAAGGCTGTATTCATGTAAAATCAACCATTCAGCATCACCACAGTCACAATATTTGATTCTCTAACATCTACAGTTTGTTCTTTAGATAAAAAAAAAAATGAATGTATAGGAAGTTTCGGTTAAAATTAAGGATGAAAATCTGTTAACTCAAAATATGAATATCGAATGATGAATGCTGTGATAAATAAAGAGAGGCAGGTATTTTCATATTTTCTTTTTGATGATTGTAGTGACATTAATTATTTATCTATAGTGAATACACTGCAAATGCAACATGACAGCATGACAGTTTTAAACTGAAACTGCAATGGGTTTTTTTTTTGTCTTTTGCCTAAATTTGACAAAATCTTTTAATGTCATGTACTCTCAAGCTCTGTGATTTTCCATTTATTTTTCACAATATGCCATGATTACATTTCATTTGTGGCAAATGTGTTAAATGCACAGTTATGTCTTTGGCTGATACTTTCTCAGCCAGCCAACTTACAAGAAAGTGCACATATCACGTAGGTGGCAAACGTCTAGCAGAACGTCTGCAGCATCACACACACAGCGTGAGACAGCGCCATAATCCTCTTGAATGAGCTCTGAATTTTGGAGGTTGGAGGATTTGCTCCATCAAAGTCCAAAGACCACCCACCAGAACAGAAATGACAATAGCACTCAAATCCGGACACTTCCTCTGGGCTTATGCACCTCTAAAACCCTGATTCTAATGGTCCACACAACACACACACAAATATGTCAATGTTGCAGCTCACAAGACATGTTTAAGAGTGAGACATTTTGTATGACAAGTGCTTGTGTGTGTGTGTGTCTGAGTTGTTGAACATGCTATTCTCGCTGCAAGTATGTGTCTGTGTGAACACGCACAGGCCTGCATTCATCCGCTTTAATTGCGCTCTTTTTGAAGTGAAAAGAACAGAAGCTGTCTGTCAGATTCACAGTGAAATTTAAGCTATTGCCGCCTTGAAAGTGCTTTTGAAATCAAAGACAAAGGGCCCAAGAAGATAGAAACTAATAACAACAAGCAGCACACACTCGTCCGTGCGTCCGGATTAGGCGTTTTGGGCTGAAATCGGCATGCTTTTTTCTTTCCCGTTTCCCGCTCCTTCTCATCACAAAAGCTTTGGGCTCGTCTTTTCCATCCTCCCTCTTGCTGGCGTTTTGTATTTGTGTGATTGATTGCTTCCAAAGACTTTTTTTTTTGCTTTGTGTTTCTAAGAGAATGACTCCATTGTAAAATGGTGATTCTCTCTGTAATTCTGCCTTTGAAGGAGTCGGGCCGTTTGTGGAATCTATATGAGAGAGAAAGGGAGCACAAGAAGGAGAGAAAAGAAAGGCAGTGAGTGCACAGAGATGAACATATGCACCGGGAGATTTTCACACTTTTGCAGTGCCTACACATCTATGTGAAACCGATGGCGCACAACATAAACACAATATGGAATACTTATCTTTTTTTGGATGCGAGGACGCATGTTAACAAATGACTTTATGTGGTTAAAATATAGATAAGCAGAAGGAAAACTGGTGGGTCGTGATCCCAAAAAACAGGGTTGTTGATGGCAGGGAAAAGCAATGCTAAATGAAAATAATACTGCACAGTGCAACTAAGCATATAAGAGTGCATAATTAAGATATCAAGATAAACAGGCTTATCAACTTAAAATCCCATCCTTGTATCTTTTTGTTGACAGGCTGTGCATCTAATTAACCACTACTTTATTTTTTTATTTAATTTAATTTAATTTAATTAATAATTTTTTTTTTTTTTACATGCTAGATCATTTTGAATATAATATCTGGGTTTTAAACCAAAGTCAGTTGAGAAACATTGAGGTAACGTACAATGTATAGTCACAAAATAAACCCTGACAGTGCGATCGGAACCCTGAGGTAAAGGATCTAGAAGGGATTTCTTTTGCAAAAATGAACAGCTAACTGTACATTGTTCCACTTTTCACATGGATATTTGCCTAATATATATTAAATATTTATTATACTAGCAGAAACAGACTGCATAGTGATATGAGATATATAAAACTAAGACAGCATGTAGGAAATCTGTTGCCGGGACCAATCAGAATGAAGTATTCCATAGAGCTGTGCAATATAGAGTGTGCATTGACAGCTGTCTGAGAAATTGATGTTGAATTATGAATTTGACATGCATTAGAAGATATGAACTCTCTTAAATCTGCTTGGAAATCAAATCATATCATGGTAAAGCAAACGATTGAGCTGGAAGGTAGTTCTTTATTACGTATATTACAAAAGTGTTGAGCAACCATAAAAGACATCAGAGCTTTGCCTCTGGAAGGAGGCTTTAAATCTCCAAAACTCCTGTGCTGATTCTTGTGAAGCATCTGCCATACACACATAAAACTCTCAAATTTTGCCCATGTCTTACTTTTACGATCATCTCCCAGCGATGGTAAAATTGTGCTTATGGCCGCAGATTTTTAGAGGTGCCGTGGAGTATTGTGCGTGTGTTAAGTGTCAGGCAAATTGCTGTTAAGTCACACGTTTTGAGCATAAGCATGTGCGAGGGACCGCATGTGTGTGTGTGTGTGTGTGCGTGCTCTGTCATTTTTTTTTTTTTTTTTTTTTTTTGTAGGTCCTCAAAACCAGCACCCCCCACATCCTTCCCACCCACAATTTAATTGCCGTTTTTCAGGGACGCGCTTGGCTGCGTAATTGTCAAAACACAGGCTGACTGAACTCTCTGTCACACCTCAAACCTTACACTTTCTGACGCATCTCATCTCTTTTATGACACTTTTCAAATAAAGGGAACATTTCCAGATGTTTGGCGTAATTTCGCCTCGGATCCGCAGGGCTGCGGGGAGAGCGATTTGGAGAGAGGAGATTTGTGGGGACAGACTGTCTTTGTGTTTGTCAGGCGTGGACAGGTTCGCTCCCCGGTGCGATGAATTTTATAGAACCGTGAAAAAATGGAGACGGAGATGGAACAAGGAGTAATAATATTTGTGCATTTATTGATGTCAGAATTATGAAGTGCCATATTAATTTCCTTTGTTTCAGAGAAAAGCTGAAAACAAGTTCTTTAAGAGATTTATTGCAAGCCGAAAAACACAAACTCAACCAACTTAGTACCTGAAGGAGAATGGTGTAGCCCACCTTATTGGCAGGCCCACTCAGCATCTGTGCCTGCAGAAAGCAGTGCAGATTTCCACAGTATTCATCCGCCTGTCATTCACAACGCTACACATCCCCCTTCCCCTTATGTGTTCATTTATTAAATATTTTGGTTAATTTGATTATGCTTTCAGCTACCCTTAAAATTGAAGGGTCTCTAAGCTCTGTTTAACACTTTTGGTTAAACAGATATTGATTGATCAAGTTTTTTGGCAAATTTGTCCTAAAAATTCAGTGTAGAAAATGCAAAAAGTCTGCAGATTTTGTCTCATTGGTGCAAAATGGTTCAAAGCTGGTATGGTTGCGTTTTTGAACCATACACGGAGTAGTAAAGTCCGTAAAGTTATGGTGATAGCTATGCGTATTGAATTTTTTAGTTATTCTAGCTATTCTCATAGCTTTTTTGAGTTTGTTGTCTATAAAATAAGTCATAAAAGTCCTTATCACCACAAATAACTTGGAAAGTTACAGAAATTTGCTGGTAAAAAGTGTGGGAGACGTGCATTTACTTAACATGGCAACATTATGAAAAATAACCAATGATACTCTTTTAATCGAGGCACTTTATCATGATAGCTGTTTTCTCTTTCCTCAGGCACTCTGCCTTACGAGATAAAAATCGTTATAGCCGGGAACCACGAGCTGACGTTCGATCAGGAGTTTATGGCGGACCTGATAAAGCAGGATTTCTACTACTTTCCTTCGGCCTCCAAACTCAAGCCAGAGAACTACGAGAACGTTCAGTCCCTGCTCACCAACTGCATCTACCTGCAGGACTCTGATGTTACCGTCAGGGGCTTCCGCATCTACGGCTCACCGTGGTGAGTCTCTCTCTCTCGCACGCTTTCTCAAGTCTTCCTGTCACCATGTTTGTCACCATATGTTGTTGTGTTGTCCCTTCCCCCTCAAGTCTTCCTCATTTTTTGCTCCTTCTTCCCTCATTCTGTCTATCTCTCTTGTTAACACTTCTTTTGCCACCCCTCCATGTCCTGCGATTTACCTCTGTCCCAGTGTGTGTTAATAAGTGTGGGTGTTTGTGTGACTTGTAGACCCTGAGTTCTATGTATAAACACAGATGTTTTGTAACTGCATGCCAGGTAATTGTTTTCGAAATGAATTTGGCCTGCACAACAGTGTGTGTGGGTGTATTTTCTAAACTTGTAGGAGCAAAAAATGTCCTTACGAGAATAGTAAAATGCAATGAAACCACACGGTGTCGGTCTAAATTAGGGTCTAAATTATGTTTTCTTTTATAACTAAAAGTGTGTCTTTAGTAATTATATTTTAACATGTTTATATTAAAAGCAATAAATGTGAAAGATAATTCATCACAAATAGATATTTTAATAATAATTAGAAAGAATACTAGTAATTATTATTATTATTATAAATATTAAGAATTTATTATTATTATTTATTATCACTGATTATTTTTATTAATATTTTATAATTACTCTTAATATTGTTATCATTATTTATAATAAATAAATTAATAGTATTTATGTTATTCACTTATTTGTTTTTTATTTAATTTTATTTATTTTTTGAGGTAGTGTAGTGTTTTAAATGATTAAATCATTATGTTTATTATTATTATTATTGTTTTAAAGTAGCTATCAATTTCTTATTAAATAAATAGCAATTTTTATTACAAAAAAAGTTTTCTTTTTGGGGTTAGTGTTTGGTTTGGTAGTGAACAACCAACAATAGAAGTCGATATTATGTTCTCACTTTATAGCTATGTGTGAGAGGTGTAAAGTGTGAGTGTATGTGTGTGTGTGTGTGTGTGTGTGTGTGTGTGTGTGTGTGTGTGGAGCCCATCTAAGGTGTATTCACTGACAGGCAGCTTCTGCAAATATCACAGTAAGCTCTTACAACATCAAAGTTGATAAATAAGCATTTATTTATGTGTGTGTGGCTTGTCAAGCTGATGGTGTTTACAACAGTCATGAACTCGCGAGCTAGATTAAAACCATCTAGTATTAATCCACTCCGATATGTCCTGACAGAAATCCTCATCTCGTGCCAGCGTGCTTGTGTGTATGTGTGTTTACACCATACGGACCTAATAAAACCGCTGAGATCTGGTAATAGCATTCCGCCATAGGGGAAGACGGACAGAAAGTGCGTCTGTGAGCTTCTCTCTGACTTTTATCATCATCTCCCTCTGTGTCAATCCATCTAGTGCTACATTCATTTCTGTCCTCCTGTCACCGAAGACGTTCCGCCACACTGGGGCAGAGTGGCAAAACTCTCATCTCCATGGAGATTTTAAGTTGCTGGATTTATGGGCCGAGTCCTGTGTTGCTGCGGGCGATGGCTGTCTGTGATCTGTGCAGCACTGCATCGCACAGTAGAGTCGTCCATCTCCTTATTACTTCATCTCCAACTTTTCGGCTTCTTCATTTATTGTTCTGTTCCCAAAGCTGTCTACTGAGGCTGTATTTTAAGATACGTTAAGTGTCAAGGCTGTTCCAAATAGTAGGCAACTTATTTGATACCTTGTTTTGGCCAGATTCTCATCATCACATGTATCCTTCACAGCGAAAACAATCCCAGAATGAATTGGAAAAAAAAATTCTAAGGTATTCCTAATATAATAATAGTATTCCAAGTCAGTCACTTATGATGTTCCATTTCAGTTAAAATGTCACTTTAGAAGGCAACTGCGTATGTAGGCAGAAGTTAGAAGGCAGTAGGTTTTGGAGCAGAGCTTACAGTATGTTGTTCATCCAAATACTCAGAAGTTCAGTAGAGACCACAGCAGCATCAATTCATCTCTCTCTTATCTTCTGGCTCAAGTTCATTTTTTGCCTTTCAATTTATCTGCATTTTCAGAAAAAATGTGTAAAATTTGATCCTTTAGGAGTACAAAAGCTGGTCACTGGGACAGTACACATTTTGTACTTTATCTCTCACTAAAGGGTGCATATTGGTACTAATATACATCATTTAGTGGTACATAATGTACAAATGTTTACCTTTTGAGAGTACTGCCTCAGTTAAGCTTTTGTAACCCTAATTGTACAATACTCGCAGATTTGATTCTAATGGTATAAGTACATTTTTGCACACGGTTTCTGACAGTGGGCTTGTAGAGTCGCTGAGAGCAGTTCAAACACAGTTTGGGCATTTTGGACGCATGCTTGAGTTCAAAAACAACTTTGATACAACTGAATGAAAACTGACCATGCCCATTTGTACCTACTCTGATTTATTTAGAAAAATGGAAATTGTGGTCATCATTTTTTTTTTTTTTTATTAATTTGGCCTGCACAACAGTGTGTGTTGGTGTATTTTCTAAACTTGGAACTTCGAAACCACATGGAGATATTACTAAAAAAACAGTTAATAAATGGGCTAAATAATGTTTTCTTTCATAACCGAAAGTAAAAGTGTTTTAGGATCTGTCTCTATTTGTAATTTGTTCATATTAAAAGTAATTAATGTAAAAAAAAATAAGTAATCACAAAGATATATTTTAATATAATTTTAAAGTATTACAGTAATTAGTAATTATTATTAATATAAATTTTATATATATATATATATATATATATATAGCAGTTATTATTGTTATAGTAATTTTATTTATTTATTTGAAAAAGTGCAAAAAGTTTGTTTTAGAGGTAGGGTAATACTAATAATATTTATTATTATTATTTTACTTGCTCAATCTTATTTATTTATTTATTTACTTGCTTATTTACGTTTTTTAATTTTGCTTTTAAAAGTGTGTTTTAAAAGCTTTACAATCAACAAAAAAGCTGCCTATCTTACCATGAATTTGTTAAAAACAAAGATGTTGTTTTTCATTTGATCTCATCTAAGTAACAAAAGTGACCAGGAAAGCCACTTGTTGGTTTTAAAATATAAATAATTTGAAACTTGACACACTTAAAAACTTCTTAAAAACAGCGCTCATGGCGCAAGATGTTAAAAAAACAACATGAGTCTTGATGGCAATGGCCAAAGACGTCCATCTGCATATATATGGCTGTAGCAGCAGTGTATTAAACCCAGGGTTGTACCCTGCAGATGAAATGCTATATTAAGTACCTCTACTAAAATAGAAAAAGAATAATAATAAAAAAGAAAACGTCTGAGACTAGTCGACCTCTCTAATCAACTAGCTGGTTGTTGGACCCATCCTTACTCGTAATCTGCGTGCTTTCACGCACACGCTCTCTCTCTGCCTGGCTAAATGAGATCTTGGCACGTTGCATTCTTTCCTAAATCCTGACTATTTGTCATGCGGTGATTCTGGAATGAAAAGAACTGCACGGGGGAAACATGTGGCGTGTTTTTCTGTTCTGCTGACGCTAATGCAAGTTTACAAGTCATTTGTCATCCGCAGATCTGCAAATGCAGAGACACGTGGTGCATTTGTTCCTATTTGTGTGCGTGTGTGTGTGAGCCGGTGTGGGTGGATGAAGTATTAAGGATGGCTGTCCCTTTCAGAGAGCGTGATGCACAAACAATGTGTAGGACCCACAGTACATATCGCTCTGAGCTAAACACTCTCGCGCACACACAGCTTAAACTTTCCCACATCTCCTGCGTATGCGCTCATATGGACGGTTACTCACAGACACGGTGACAAGTCACGATGATGCTTGGTGAACACAAACACATCCTGTGTGCCCTGCGGGGGGTTACCGGGGGTTTACTGTGGAAAGCTACTAGCTGAATGTTTATGCACCGGCAGTAAAAGAGCAGGTAGAAGGTAATTGGGAAAAGTGCATTTAAACTCAGCAGATTAAAATGAAGTTGCATTGAAGTTAAAAGACTTTTGTATATGCACAGTGTGCAAAGACAAAAGTGGCGTTTTTGGACTTTTTGCTGTTTTATTTAGGAAGCTGACATGACGTCAGCAGTATCCTGCAGTGTGGCATGCTTTACTATTTTGAACAACATTTATTGTTGCATGCATTTTTGGGATGCATATTCATTTAAAAATGACATTTACATTTATTAATTTAGCAGACGCTTTTATCCAAGTGATTCATCTTAAGGAGGCAAGCAATAACACAAAAAGTTCCAGCAATACAAAGTTTCAAACATCGTCCAGAATAGTACAAGCTAGAACAGGGAGGGAATGGAATGGAAGTGATTGGAATTTAATTCATACTGGAAAAGAGTTTATACTGTAAAATTAATTCGTAACACTGCTGGAATACCCACAGGAAAAAAAAACTGTAAATGAGCTCTCTTTAAGATTGTGAGTGTAAGACTTATATTTCTCCAGAGAAAAAAAGACTATAGCAATCTCATGTCTCCTCTAGAGTTCAAACTGATATCTAAACCATGTCACAAATCTGTGCTCTAATTTATATAAAAAACTAAATTCTGTTTTATCTGTATTGATTTTATATTTATGTTAATGTGCTATTTTATTTTATTTATTTAGCTTTAACAGTGAAAGTGTAGTGACAACATAAAATTATGTGTAAAAGGGATGGAACAGGATTTGCAAATGACAAAAGAGAAGAACTGGTGCTACCCGCTAGGTCGTTGCTTTGCTGTCAGTCTTTCTGAATTGCAGACTACATCATTAAAAGCAAAGGAGATTAAGTAAAACATTTTTGTCAATCACTTTCTATCTGTCTTGTTCTCTTGCTCTGAGGGGCAGCAGGGGGCTTCTTATGCTGTTATATAGCACAGCAGGGCATCTATAAGCAAAGACAGATGATCACCGACAATGTTCTTGAACACCTGGTTGCCAACATATATGTGTGTAGGTTTGCATGACAGCATGTGGCCAATGCTGTTATTGTAGACATGTTTCAGTCATTAGAGATAGTGCTATAGCGTTTAGCGTTTATGGATTACAAAGTAAATGTTTAAAATAGCTTTTAGTATTTAATTCAATAGATTATAGAAAAATAGTGTGATATATGAATTTTGTAGTATATAAACTGTTTATAGTTTTATTTAAAATTTTATTAAATTAAAAAAATATTTTTTAATTTCCAGCAAGATTTCTTGATGACTTCATGATATGAAGTTATTTTGGTCATACTGCTCATCCCATATGTTTGTATGTATATGAGATTTAACATGTTTAAGCATTTTTAATGATGTTATTTAAGATCAATGACCAATTGATCAATTAAAACATTTGTCCTGAGAAAGTTGCAAAGAGGAGGAGAAGAGAACAAAAAGAGGAGGGGATAAAGCGTAAAGAAGCAAACAGACTTTTTTCCCTTGTAAAAGTGAAATGAAAATAGGAGAAATGTTCGCTATCCAGTGACTCCACGAGGAATAATTAATGCCAGAGATGCAAAAGACTCCGTAATTAGATTTTTTAATTATTGAGGATTTGCTTCTCCTCTGTAGTGGCCCAATTAAAGAAGCTCATCAAAACAAAAAAAAAAAAAAGAAAAGAAAGAAAGTAAAGTGAAAGACAGAGAGGATGTGCGTTTTTCTCTTCTCTTCTGTTTTGGTGTACCTGCCTCCCTTGTGTTTGATGACTTCTCTTCACTGATGAAGGGGACACGGCACGAGACACTAATGAACGGCCCTTCATTTGGACGAAGCGAACGATTAAAAAGGAGTAGAGGGGGAACTGAGCCTAATGATGGAGAGGAAGAGGCCAGTGTGGTGGTGGATATATATAAAACAGCGCGTTTAACTGCTTGACCTTGTCGGCGTGTCTGTGTGAATTAATTAAAGTGGCGGCTGATGTGGAGAGTGATTTGAGAAGAGAGGAGAGATTAGTACAGTATCAGTCGTGTCTCCCCACGGGGAAGAGAGCTCACCGCTTTTGCTATGTAGGGCTGGCCACAGGAGGACCTCCTCAATTAACATCTGAGATGCCTGAGGGAGAGGGGGTGTCGGAGCGGCCTAGTCCTGTCATGTAGACCCCTCACACTCACACACTTGAGTTAGCTGCTCTAAACACTGAGAAGTTATTCGACCTTGTCTCTTTCCGGCTGGTTGGGAAGATCTTGGGGGTTTTTTTAATGCTTTTTCACATGATTCATGTCTTGGGCTTCAGGGATGGGCATTATAGTCTTTTATGAGGCTGCTTGGTAGCAAGATAATATAGTACAAGAATAGGAAAAAGGTCAAATTTATTTCAGCTTCAAACTGCTGTTTTATTTTCAAGACACAAATGCAAATGTAATTGTACTTGTCAGTGTAAGAAATTAGATTTTTTTTTTTTAACTTCCATATATTACCTTACTATTTTTTTAAGCCCAGTTTGTTGTCCAGTCATTTCATTTAATTGAATTAATTAATTAGAAAGGCTATAGTCTGTTGTATTTATTTATTTATTGTATTTATTTATTATTTTATTATTATTGACATCATCACCACCAACATAATAGTAATGTTCAGTGTCAG
>JAFVLL020021890.1:0-13401 GCA_021397915.2 Tor tambroides
CATTTCTCACAATAAAAGTCTTACTGACCCAAACTTTTCAACATATACATATATATATATATATATATATATATATATACACACAACTAAAATATTAATAAGGAGTTAAGGTTTTTGATAGTGTTGGAACAGCTGCCAACATGAGCCCAACATATGCTACTAACTCCTTCCGTAATGTTAGAACTGATATACCATGATGGTCCTCATGAAGAACTGCATGATGCCTCTATCATGCTCTTTCTCTGTCTTTCTCCAGCTGAGCGTGGCGGTGTGTATAGGATTCTTCGCTGCATGGAGTCCATATGCATTAGTGTCTATGTGGGCTGCGTTTGGCCATTTTGAGGACATTCCACCCCTGGCCTTCGCCATCCCTGCAGTTTTTGCCAAATCCTCCACCCTTTATAACCCTCTCATCTACCTCTTGCTCAAACCCAACTTCCGCCACCTCCTCTGCAAGGACATGCGCTCCCTGCGAGGGGTTTGTGTGCACTACTGCCTGTGCCAGTGTTTTCCCCACTGGAGCTACCGCCCATCGCTAGCCCTCAGTCTGCGGCCCCTGCGGCGACGAGGCCAATCCATCTCAGAATCAGTGGGGGGGCCTGTAGGTCTGTTTCATTGCCCTTGCGAGAGGTGCAACGACCCGTTTGAGCAGTTTAAACACTACCCACGCCGCTGTCCCGTCAACGTGAACACTGTGCAGTTGTCTCTGCAGGACAGCACCAAACCCGAATTGGAGCCAGAGCCAGAACTTAGAGCGATAAAAGAACGCAAACTAAAGAGCCAGTCAATAGAGTGTAAGAAATCTGTAAGGGTGATTGTGAGGGGGCGGAAATGTTCAGAGATTGACAGTCTGGAGATTACTTTGGAAACGGTGCCTGCTCACAGGAAAGCTGCCAAAAACACCAAACCGTAACATCTGAGCCTATGCATGGGTGTGTGTTTATACGCATGTGGTGCGTGTGTATTCACTTGTCTCAGAGGGGAGTAAACAGACTTTCACATATGCCTCAATTTAAGACGCTGACAACAAATGACTTACTGAACAAAGTATTGTGTGTTGATTTATCTGTAATGGAGTGCAATGATTGTTTTATAAAGTTATTTTTTGTAAGAAAGGTTTCTTATGAACAGCTGACACAACATTAAAAAAATTTAGTTCATTGAATTTTTAAATGAGTGTTACACACGTCTTAGCTACCTGCTGAGGGAATGAACACATATGCATTCTTGAAGTCACTTTGGTAAACATGAAGGTGTACAGCTGTTGTAGAAACCTCTTTTCAAATCACTTTGGGCTTTTCACACTTTAAATAGTTAACCCTGGGTCATTCTAAATTGAATCCTGGGTTATTTTGCTTCATGTTTAATATTGTTTTTAATTACCTGGGATTAACAATTAATCCTTGGTGTTCATGTGCTGTTTCACATTCCTAAATTCCAAGTTAATAATGTTCTTATTTGCATATTTGTAATTTCAGTGTCATTGATTGGATGAACACAGCACTCAACCTGTTTACATAACAGCTTTAGCATTGCACATCTTCATTATTGTACATTGCAGACGGTACTATTAAGTTTTTCCTGAATGGACTGAATGAAAGGCTCTCTTCTTCACACGTTTTCCATCCATTTATATAACATGCTGGCTGTGTCCGAAAGCTTAGGCTGACTTTATGCCTTGCTGCCTTATCAGGAAATGACTTTGCAGGCAGAGTTTGTGCATGAAAGTACCTCACAGACAGACTTCTCAGACAGCATAACGGTTTAATGATCTAAAACAAATTAGCTTTGATGATAACTAAGCAAATGTTTAATTATTACAATACTAATTTCTTGCAAGTAATTACATCAAAAGTGGAAAAAGTTGTTTAAAAACCTACATTTACACATAGACTGACCACCAACTGCAACTTTCAGATGGTACTTTTATTTTTTAGCTTAAAGGGATAATTCACACAAAATGGAAAATCTGTCATTAATTACTCATCCTCATGTCGTTCCAAACCCGTAAGACTTTTGTTCATCTTCGGAACACAAATTAAGGTATTTTTGATGAAATCCGAGAGCTTTCTGACCCTCCATAGACAGCAATGTAATTACCATGTTCAAGGCCCAGAAAGGTAGTAAGGACATCATTAAATAGTCTGTGTGACATCAGTGGTTCAACTGTAATTTAATGAAGCTACAAGAATACTTTTGTACTGTCCTGAATGTGCATCGAAGTCTGACACCGAAGTGAAGAAATGTTAAATAAAGTCGTTATTTTTGTTTTCTTTGCGCACAAAAAGTATTCTCATAGCTTCCCAAAATTACGGTTGAACCACTGATGTCACATGGACTATTTTAACAAAATCCTTTCTACCTTTCTGGGCCTTGAACGTTGCTGTCTATGCAGTGTCAGAAAGCTCTCGGATTTCATAAAATATCTTAATTTGTGTTCCAAAGGTGAATGAAGGAACGACATGAGGGTGAGTAATTAATGACAGAATTTCATTTTTGGGTGAACTATCCCTTTAACTGTCACTGAATCAAATGCACAGGATTGTGGGATATCAAAGGCAGTGAAGGATACAGCAATGCTGCTTTCAAAAATCGTTCAGATAAAAGCTAACATTGGATTTGGATGTACCTTGATGCCTTCCTACCTTGGAATGTATCCTTCAATGGCAGCATTTCTCAGCTTTTGGAAGCAGCCGCTGTATTTCCAAAGCAGGTGTATATGAGGCACATGATTGGGTGTAGATGCTAAGCATCTAGCTATAACATTCTAACATCACATCATTTAATAAATTACACATTTGGCACCAAAAATGTGGGGTTAACATCACAAAAGCATTGCTAACCTTACTCCAGAGCAAGGTTTTATAATGGCAGGTAAAAAGTGGTGTTAACCCTGCTACTAAAGTACAAGTGTGAAACATTCCTAACACGGGGTTAAAAGCAGAGTTTACAATGGTGATAACCTGGGGTTAAGTGCAGCGTGAAAAGCCCTATTTAAGTGACTAACTGATAGGCTTCAAATTTTGACTATAATAACTTTTATATCTAAAAAGGTTGATGTTAGTTCCGTTGGATGGATGTTTTGTGGGTTACACTCAAGAATCTGTTTCAGAGCTGCTGAACAGTTGAATGAGACTCAATTCAGACTGACGTCCATGTTTGTATTCATTCACACTTATGTAGTGTCTTAGTTTTGAATTTTTGTTTCTGGCCCCATAAGAAAATTTGGAAAGACACTGCTACATGATAAATATAAACTAAAACTAAAAAAAAAAAAAATGCAAATTACAGTTTAATGGATGGTATAAAATATTTATGACAGGTTGGTAAAAACTCTTATGTGATTGCTACAAGAATCTGGCAAACATTGTGCTGATATCCAAAAATAATTTCAAAATGTGAATTATATATGTGTGTTGCAGGTGTATGAGTGTTGGACCTCTCAAATTATCATAGAGAGAGAAAAAAATGGTTTATTAATTCACCATTGTACATATTTATAGTCTCTCTGTTACAGAGTCTTTGTACAACTTGTATTGCACTGTCAGCTTCATTCAGTGGCCAAAGAAGAGCTCATTTAACTGACATGGGCTCTTAATGTAAGATGTGCCATAGTCTTTTTTTATTTATTCAAATTTTATTTGGATATCGGTAGATGTTTATTTAAATTCATTGCATTTGTTTATCTGTAAAGTGCATTTATTTATTTATTTAAATTTTTAAAGTCATATATCTGGGGAAAGCAACCTTGGTGTAAAAGATCATTAATGCGCATACTTAATTACTTAAGTATTTAATTATTTAAGTTAAACCCTTTAAATGTGGCTAATGTTTCTGGGTGATGTTTATTGCATGATTGGAGGAGTATAATTTTTTTCAACTCCATGTTCTTGGTGCTGCTAATGAAAAGTTTAAACTTGGCTTTTTTCACTACACTTGCAAAAACTAAAACTGAAGTTGTTTTTTAAAGCTAAAAATAAAATGGAGAAGAAATGATACATAATGCCTTTCATATCTCTGTTTTTTTATTTCAGTGGCACAGCAGGTACATACAAAACACTCCCACACAAATAAGGAAAAAGAGTAAACATAATTATTCATTTTAATCAACTTTAAACTCATCAACTTCAAAACTAAAACTTATTAACAAGTCAATAAATATTAATTGGCTGTTAGATATGGATAATGAAATAGCAACAAGCTAAGATTTGGCAAACCAGACGTGAACCTCAGTGTTGCGGACGTGTTTGGTTTGATCATCTTTTCAGCACTCTTTTGAATTGCTATTTTAGTAACCTTGTCTTTCTTCTTTGCATCTGCCATGTTTGTTGACTGACAGCTTGCATGTGAAAGCTAATAAAAGTGCTTTTGCGAGTGGATTTCAGCAGAGTGGGTCAGAAGTATATGTGGCGCTTTGAGCACTGAGTATTTTCTCCATAATCACTATATTTTATAACCATGAAATGCTGTCAGAATCTAACACACAGTTTTTATACTGAGCTAATGATTTTCTATACCGTATAATGTAACTTTGCATTTTAGCATATTAATTACCATCACCATCAGCGTGATCTTAAAATATAAATGATTACATAGTCAAATATGGATTTCATGTATGATACCTACATATTTATAAGGTTAGTTTACTTAAAAATTTAAATTCTGCATTTATCCACCCTCATAGCATTATAAACCCAAAAGACTTTGGTTAATCTTCGAAACACAAATTAAGATATATATTTTTTTAAATCTATAAAGATTATGTCTCTCCATTGAAAGTCCATCCATATGAATCAAGTGGTTTAATCCAAATCTAGCAAAGAGAAACAATCACTTTAGATGATGATTAAACTTAATGTAGTCTTTTATTTGAAATGACATGAGTGTGAGTAAATGATGACAGAATTTTCATTTTTGGGTGAAATAACAAAGAAAGAGAGACTCATTTCAGTTTGCTTCCAGATCAAATCCAGTTTCGGTCAAATCAGTGTGACAAGGCCATTTTTTTTGTGTAAAGCTGCTAAGTAATGATAAGGTTTTATACATACCATTTGTAATACTCTTAAATCTGCAGAATATCTCTGTGAAGTTCTAAAGCCGTAATTTGTACTCTCTTAATCCTGCCTGATATATGCCTATTCTGTCAGTTCCTGACATTGCGTTTCATTCCTGACCCACTTCATTTAACTTATGACAGTACATAACTTTAATGTTAGAGCTGTGTCAACACTTAACTGCTGGAATGGGTCAGCAATACATAAACTATAAAGACTTTTAACTGCATTTGTATATTGGATTTGATTTCCATATCAAATAACATTGGCAATTAACTTATACTGTACCATAAAGACAGTTTTCCATTGTGTGTGTGTGTGTGTGTGTGTGTGTGTGTGTGACTGGTGCAAAGCAGACGTCTGAACAGCAAAGATCGAAAGACACTGATGCATGTGGATTTAAGGTATCATCACCATGGTGACCAGACTGTTTATCTGCATGTGACATTTCTTGCCGACGCAGTAAGATGAGAAGCAAACAGACAAACCTGGAGGTCCATGTGCATCCTGATTCAGTTCCTAATCTAAACCTAAACCATTAAAGTTTCAATTCTGATCTATAAAATCTATTTGGACTCATTTCATCTGTTTGCATTTTCGGAATTTCAAACAATTTCCTTTAAAAATTCACATACAGTTTATGCTACATATAATGCATGTCAATTAAATTAACTACAATATTAATTGTAGTTCTAAAAGTGCTGTTTAATGTAACATGAACACCAAAGAGTGACATTCAAATCATTACAGTGTGTGTTTGACAGTCAGGAAGCAGACGTGTGCGCTAGTCCTGTAGTTGTATATTAGCAATGTGTGTGTAAATGTGTGTTTGCTGGCAACTGTGAGACAAACGTGCGTCATTGCTTCAATTGATAAAATGCTCTCAACAGCAGCACGTGCGCTTGAGCAGCCCACACATGCACACACTCACGCATATACAAATGCACCTCCAGGAGAAAATCTGTGAGGAAATGTACAGCCTACACAGTTTATAGATCAACTGAATGGTCAGGAAATTATAACTTCATGCCCTTAATCAACAATAAACTATTTATCTCCGAGTGAGACGCTTTGGTATAAAACCTTATCGTGAGCTGGCAGTTTCTTGACAGCAAGGCTGTTCCAAAAGCTAGCTAGCCTAATTATGCTGCCTCCTAAGACAGCTTGTTTTAGTCAAGACACTGCACTGTCATTTACTGACAAGGCAATCCCAGAATGCACCATAACATGCACATGCTCTGTGAAGTTGTTGAGAGAAATGTTAATGTTAATAATTACATTTATATTTTATTCATTAGTGGAAAGTTAAAATAAAAATGTATAGCATATAAAGAGTGTAAATTAATGTAATCAGCCTATTATAAGCATTTTAAACTTATTGTAGTATCTTAGCAAAATGCTAATGGAAAACTCTATCGAAATTGATTGCATGCTACCGAAACTTGTATATCAGTGGAAGAAAAAGACTTTTTGTTTTTATTAGAGAGCACTTGTTTTTGCTTCTTTTAATTGTATTAATTTATTTGAAATGAAACCTAGATTATACTTCACTTTCCCCATAGAAATCGTCAGGTAGGGTATTGTGCCCTAAAAACACATAGGCTATCCGCTGTGCTGCTTTTTCATTTTGGTAGACACAGTGTTTTGTTGCATCTTACAAGATTCTAAAAATGTTAGTTTTAAAAGTTAAATTTTTAAAAACACTACACTTTTTTCATTCAACTCTGCCTTGTTCTGTGTGCCCCTCCACACCAAACCATGATCACAGAGGCTATTTTTTCACAAAGGAAGAACTACTACAAAGCTGAGATGTATTTGCCTATTATCACTACTTATTATTGCTGAAATCGCGATTTTTTTTTAATAAGTGAAACTTTAACTTGATACCAGGTGTTAAAAATAGCGCTCATGCATGATATGCTGAAAAAGCAACGTTGTCGGTCTTCCTCACATTTAGAAACAAATAAAAAGCAGCAAGGCAGAGCTAGAAATTAAACAGAACTAAGTTACTGTGATTACAACGGGCAAAGAATGGTCAAAAGAACTAGAAAAGCAATGCATTCGTGATGTTCATTGGCCTGAAATAATTAAGAACGCAAGTATCCTACGTCAAAGAGTGACGACGGAGAAAAGTTCTAGAGAAGGGCGATGGAGAGAAGGATGAAGCGATAGGAACGGGGATATTTTTAGAGCAGCATTACCCCCCTGTTTCTTGCTGCCTCACGTGAGGCTAAATTTAGATCGACTGTTGGCGACAGAGACCAGCACGGAATACAAAACAGTTTAGACACACATGAGGAGTCCACCCCCTCCAGCACACAGTCATTCATTAAAACCAGCTCATCAGGGTCGGACTGAGCAATATGGAAGTGAACCATCAAAACAAGATTTCACAGATGCAAGGTGTTTGTGTTTTCATATTTTGTGTTGTGTAATAATCATTTAACAGGGTGATTGTTTGTGGCCCTATCTCCTGGAGAACAAAGATCCAGGGAGCGAGGTTGGATCCACATCTAGGGGGTGGAGATGGGTAGGTTTAGGGATCAGGGGTTGGAGACGGGTAGGTTTAGGTATATTTAAGGTGGGAGGAGTTGGATCTAGATCCAACCACACCCCCTGGATCTTGTGTTCTGCAGCGAGGACCATCTCCCTAACTGCTGCGGTAAGTAACATCTTCATTTAGGCTACTATATCATTCACAGATGCTGTCTACCTAATTTCTACCTTCTCTCGCCGATGATCACAAAATCAATCACGATCAATCACAGTCACATGGCACGTTGTTTCACTGCATTAAACTGAGTTTGCGCTTGTTGAGTTTTGAGTGTTGATTGCACTCAGTAATTTTTGGTAATTAAAAAATTTAATAGGCCTACATAAAGAAATGAACTGTACTTTTGAGAAATGTAATTAAAATAGTCACTAATATAATTATAGGTTCATCTCAATAAATTAGAATGTCATGGAAAAGTTCATTTATTTCAGTAATTCAACTCAAATTGTGAAACTCGTGTATTAAATAAATTCAGTGCACACAGACTGAAGTAGTTTAAGTCTTTGGTTCTTTTAATTCTGATGATTTTGGCTCACATTTAACAAAAACCCAAATCTAAACAAATTAGAATATGGTAACATGCCAGTCAACTCAAAACATCTACAAAAGGTTCCTGAACCTTCAAAATGGTCTATCAGTTTGGTTCACTAGACTACACAATCATGGGGAAGACTGCTGATTTGACAGTTGTCCAGAAGACAATCATTTACACCCTTCACAAGGAGGGTAAGCCACAAACATTCATTGCCAAAGAAGCTGGCTGTTCACAGAGTGCTGTATCCAAGCATGTTAACAGAAAGTTGAGTGGAAGGAAAAAGTGTGGAAGAAAAAGATGCACAACCAACCGAGAGAACTGCAGCCGTATGAGGATTGTCAAGCAAACTCGATTCAAGAATTTGGGTGAACTTCACAAAGAATGGACTGAGGCTTCACAAGGAATGGACTGAGGCATCAAGAGCCAGCACACACAGACCTGTCAAGGAATTTGGCTACAGTTGTCATATTCCTCTTGTTAAGCCTCCTGAACCACAGACAACCACAGAAAACAGTCAGAGGCATCTTACCTGGGCTAAGGAGAAGAAGAACTGGACTGCTGCCCAGTGGTCCAAAGTCCTCTTTTCAGATGAGAGCAAGTTTTGTATTTCATTTGGAAACCAAGGTCCTAGAGTCTGGAGGAAGGGTGGAGAAGCTCATAGCCCAAGTTGCATGAAGTCCAGTGTTAAGTTTCCACAGTCTGTGATGATTTGGGGTGCAATGTCATCTGCTGGTGTTGGTCCATTGTGTTTTTTGAAAACCAACGTCACTGCACCCGTTTACCAAGAAATTTTGGAGCACTTCATGCTTCCTTCTGCTGACCAGCTTTTTAAAGATGCTGATTTCATTTTCCAGCAGGATTTGGCACCTTCCCACACTGCCAAAATCACCAAAAGTTGGTTAAATGAGCATGGTGTTGGTGTGCTTGACTGGTCAGCAAACTCACCAGACCTGAACCCCATAGAGAATCTATGGGGTATTGTCAAGAGGAAAATGAGAAACAAGAGACCAAAAAATGCAGATGAGCTGAAGGCCACTGTCAAAGAAACCTGGGCTTCCATACCACCTCAGCAGTGCCACAAACTGATCACCTCCATGCCATGCCGAATTGAGGCAGTAATTAAAGCAAAAGGAGCCCCTACCAAGTACTGAGTACATATACAGTAAATCATCATACTTTCCAGAACGCCAACAATTCACTAAAAATGTTTATTTTTATTGGTCTTATGAAGTATTCTAATTTGTTAAATGTGAGCCTAAATCATCACAATTAAAAGAACCAAAGACTTAAACTACTTAAATCTGTGTGCAGTGAATTTATTTAATAGACGAGTTTCACAATTTGAGTTGAATTACTGAAATAAATGAACTTTTCCACGACATTCCAATTTATTGAGATGCACCTGTATATGAAAATTATAGGCCTATAGAGAGTTATTTATTCTATGGGGCACGTCGCCCCCTTATGGACTCTGGTATAATAACATAACATGACCAACATTTGTCAAATAGTGATTTACTACTACTACTAACAACAACCACAACAATACTAAATGTGCTTAGTGTGTTTGAATCCTGTAATTTTATTTTTTTGCAGTGCACAGATGAAAGTCATGCAGATTTTTCATTAAACAAATGAGAGAGAAAAGAAATCTATTAAGATATTCCTGGCAATGTCACAAAGCCTGGTGCTGAAACTACAAACAATATGGTATTTATAGCTTTACCATAAACAGGCCTAAAGTGACCTACTGTAAAGACAAAAGAAAGGGTTAAGTATTCAACATGATGTGCTTCATGTCACATTTTCTGTGAGAAACATACAAACCCCTAATAAAACACAAAAGTGTAAAAATTGACTAACCAATCTTTTTATTAGAAAAACAAACTCAAACTATGCTGAGCTTATTACGCTGCTGCTGTTCCCACAGGTTTCATTTCCTGACCTGTAGAGTATGGGTAGGCCTGCTTCCATTAACCTTGGCACAAACAGGCAGGGGCTTTGTTATGGAAGTGCAGTATTTGCTGATTGAGCATGATCCTGTGTGAGAATCATGATTTACCCTCTGTTGCTTACAAGCATTGAAGATCAAGGACAAATATGTATCATTCAATGCAGTGCTTCACTGTACATATGACACTCTACAAGTAATTGTATTATGATAAATATTATTTATGGAGCCAATATTTTACCACATAATATACCACTAAGTCAATTTTTATGATCACAAACAATGTCAATCCTGCACTGGAAATGAGCATGGCGAGGAACAGTTCCAAACAACAATAAAAATGGCAAGACTGCTTGTTTTTAAAAGTTTACAAGTTTATTTTTACAAGTTTATTATTATCCATAAAGTTACATTATTACGACTATATGTAGTTTAAATTGATCAAATTATAAAACCTATAATGACTCACTGAAAAATAAAATCATTCCTAAATTTCTGTTTGATAACGTACTAAGTAGCTTAACCTTTTTTTTTATACTTGTGGCAGGGACCTAACTTTATTCTAATTTCTGATACAAAATGGTTGAGGGTGTAAAATAATATTTTATAATAACTTCCTTTCACCACATTAGGCAAACTGAACTGTTTAGAGCAGTTTTAAGTCCAGTAAGAAAAACAATACTTTTGTTAACTACTTCCAAAAAGCCTACAAATACCAATGGCCCCATTACAATACATTTTTTCAAATAAAAGTCCTCATTATTAAACAGCCATCTCACTATAGCAACCCATTCCTACATGAAATGTCAAAGAACAAAGATTTACAACACTGTTCATACAGTTGTTATAAATAAAAATCTTTGGGAGATAATGTGTTTGTACTGTAAATACAAATAAAAACATAAATAAGAAGGCTCTCTTTAAATTATCCACAGAAATGGTGGTACATTTTTTCCAAACATGTTCTGGGCACTGATTCTGGCACATCATGACATTGTAAAGGGTCTGGGTTGTCGGTTTGGTTTTGTAGAGGGTCTGAGCCATGAATCTGTCAATCCAGAGAATCTGGGCTATAAGTGTTTGGACAGCAACTAGGTTGAGGAAGGTTTGGGCTTTGACCTTGGTTCTCTGAAGTGCCTGGACAGTGACTGTGATTCTGAGGAGGATCTAGGCAGTGACACTGTGGAAGAAAGTCCATGTTCCAAAACAAAATATTCAGTTAAGCAGTAATCATTGCTGCAAACTTTGCAATGAAACCAAACCGCTCAGATGTTCCATGAGTTCTTAGTCTACTGAAATAGTGACCATGTGTAAATCAAACAACTCAAATTTTACTGGTCCTCAAAAAGGCTTATAAATCAGCCAGCCAGAACATGTTTTTATTTAAATCTAGTACTTTGCACATGTTTCTGTGAAGGGTAAGTTTAGGGGTTGGAGTTGAGTTAGGGGATAAAAATGTCATTAACCTGATAGAAGATCAATGGAAGTCTATGCAATGTAGTGAAACAAACAAATGTGTGTGAGAGTGATTTTTTTTTTTAGTAGCACTTACATCGTAAGTCCTCTTCATCATCATCCTCCTCGTCCTCGTCTTCCTCCTCAGATGAAAGAATGACCTCAATGTATCTCGCTATAAAAAAAATGTAAATGTCATTTAAACGTGATGTTTATGTAATGAGAAAACTGACAATAATCAAATATTTGAAATCAAACATTTATTTGCATATTTCTAGTACCTTACCTCTACCAGAAATCTTTCCTGTCACCTCTTTGCAGAAATGCTCAAGTGTCTCTTTTAGCACAGAGATTGATTTTCTAATATCATCATAAAAGATGCGAGTATTGACAGTGATGATGACTGAATTTGTCAATTCGGGAGGAGCAGAGAAAGGCCGGAAACTCTATAGGTAAACAACAAAGCCATTAAATAAGGTCAAATGAAGATATCTAGATCATTTTCCTGTTCCTCTCAAGTTTAGTTACCTGCAGGAAATGGATGTGATCCTCTGTGTTTGAAAGCTGCTCAATCTCGGTGTTTCTTCTCCTCAGATCATCAATATCTTGCTTCAGTTTCACCATGAGTCCTTCAGCGCGACTCACTACAGTCTTTTCCCGAACTCTTATCAGCCGTGTCACCTCAGAGCGGCTTCTTTCAATGGAGCGGATCAGATCAGTAAAGATCTTCTCAGTGTGTTCCACTGCTGCATGTGTTGAACGCTGTTCAGACACACATCACAATCAGTTCTTACTGCTGCTTTAAACAGCCTGTGACCAACGGTGAGCTTCAGTGGGACTGGAAGTGCATTGGGCTCCTCACTGATTGGAAGAGAGTTTTAACTGACCATGAAACTTTTTCACTAGTTGCCAATTACCTTATGATTTTACACAACGTCTCTCAGCTCCTTAAGATCTTTCTCTCTCTGCTGGATTCTCTGCTGGAAGTTTTTTTTTGTTTGTTCCAGCTGTTTCTGTTCAACAAAGAAATAACACTAAAACTGAATTATTCTTTATATATTCTTCATGTCATTTTGTGACATAAAATGGTATGTAAATTTAACAATACCTGTTTCATTTTCCTCTCTGCTATAGCTGTTACAGTGTTGTGGTTTTTGTGCTCATTTGTTTTACACAGGTGACAAATACAGCACTGATCAGTCCGGCAGTAGATTTCCAGTTGTTTATGATGTTGAGGACAGATCACCTGCTGCAGTCGTCCAGTGGCATCAATCACTTTGTGTGGTTTACCTGAGCGAAATTCTTCATGACGATCAAAATGAGTCTGACAGTAAGATTCCAAACACACCAGACAGGACTTGACGGCTTTGTGTTTTCTTCCAGTGCAGACATCACACTCCACATCTCCAGCACCAGCAGGAACAGCAGCTTGGACATTAGTCTTTTTCAGTTTCTCCACCATTTCAGCCAAAATGGTGTTTTTGCCTAAAGCAGGTCTTGGACTGAAGGTCTGTCTGCACTGAGGGCAGCTGTAAACAGTCTTCTGACCCTTCTTATTCCAGCAGCCTGCAATGCAGCTCATACTGTGTCCCTGTGTCCACAGGGAATAGTCACTGGATCCTTCAGTAGATCCAAACACACTGAACAGACGAACTGGTCCTGTTCCACTGAAATTCTGGCTTCTGCCATTTTTACTACATGAACACGGAGAGATTCGAAATACAGCTCAATAACAACTTACGTGGCAGTTTATCTAATCTTCTTCTTCTTCTTCTTCAGTGAGTTTTATTGGCAGCTTGCAATCTTTGTGCATTACCGCCATCTACTGGATTGAGGTGTGATCACATTGGGA
>JAFVLL020021893.1:0-16096 GCA_021397915.2 Tor tambroides
AATTCATGCCTTGGAATTCACCCTACAGAGAAAAAAAATCCTTTTCCTGCAAAACATCTGTGACGTCTGAGCTCACCGCACCGAGCTTCAAGATATAAGTGAGCTGTAATGATAAACCCAGGGGAAGTCTACCTCTGCACAACAAAGCAGGTTTCTCATTTGCATGCGGCACTTCTCTGAATCCTCTACAAAACAGATCACGTTTCCTCTTGCAATCTCCATTTCTGACAAATTATGACCACACGGCTATGCACGGCTTCTGTGGTTTCACAAACCATCAAAATTTTATAGTATTCCCCAGCAAAATGCCTAGAAATGACTCAGAGAAGACAGGGTTGGAAACACCCTTTCTTAGATAGTGTTACAGTCAGAAAAGTGACACAGAAAGAGGTGGGGCATAAACAGGAACACCAGAACAAAGTGCAGTTACAAATGAAAGAGCAGTCTAAGGATTGACAGGTGTGTCTGGTATAAATAAAATTCATATACACTGATTATATAAATATATAAATGCATAAAATTACAATACATAATATAGGCCTTTTTTTTTTTTTTTAATTACATTTAATTTAGTGTGTTTAAAAAAAAAAAAAAAACTAAATCCCTTTGTGTGCATTGTAAAAATAAAGCAAAGATTATTGGAGTATGTTTTACAAGAAAATACAACTTTATTTAGTCTTTCTATTTAGTTTCACATTTAATTCAATGCTCTACTTAACGTTTCTTTGATATTAACTGTTAAATTTACTAGCAATTACTCAGCGAAAATTGTTTCTACACCAAATTTTTCAGTTTGGTTCAAAGCTTTCTAGTAAAATGTTTTTTAAGCCTGTAACACAGGTAGGACCAGTAACAGCCAAAGTTATGCATGTTCTGAAAACTTAAGGGATAGTTCATCCAAAAATGAAAATTCTGTCATTATTTACTCACCTTCAAGTCATTCCAAACCCATAAGACCTTTGTTCATCTTCGGAACACAAATGAAGATATTTTTGATGAAATCCAAGAGCTTTCTGACCCTGCATAGACAACAATGCAACTGAAATGTTCCCAGGCCCAGAAACATAGAAAGGACATCGTTAAAATAGTCCATGTGACATCAGTGGTTCAACTGTAATTTTACGAAGCTACAAGAACACTTTTTGTGTGCAAAGTATTCCACATCAGCAGCACCACACGCATGCCTCGTGGTACTTTTGTGAATGGTAGCCGATGGTGACGCAGAAGAGAAGAATTGTTGAATAAAGTTATTTTTGTTTTCTTTGCACACAAAAAGTATTATAGCTTCGTAAAATTACGGTTGAACCACTGATGTCACATGGACCATTGTCATTCCTGGTCCTGGGAACTTTTCAGTTGCATCTATGCAGAGTCAGAAAGCTCTCAGATTTCATCAAAAATATCTTAATTTGTGTTCCGAAGATGAACAAAGGTCTTACGTGTTTGTAACGACATGAGGGTGAGTAATTAATGACAAAACTTTCATTTTTGGGTGAACTATCCCTTTAATAACAATAATTAACATGAATTACAACTTTTAGTTGGGTAAAAATCAACCTATAAATAAGCAATAGTTGAGATGAAATCTCATAAGCCACATGCTTCATTCTCACATTGTATACCAAACAGAACTGGCCAGTTTGTCTGAGATCTGCGTCAATCATTATGCCAACAGCTGTACCGCTTTCACACAGCTGTTAGCAGTTTCACAAGCAAATACAATCTGCCTGGCTTCACAAACCGAAATCAGATTTCAGAGCCCTGCCTGCTGATCTACCCATGAGCACAGTCTTTTATATACCATGCAACACATACGTATATAAGAAAGTAAAAGTCGTTGTCGTTGCTAGGAAATGCTTGTTTTGTTTACTGTGTGGAGACGTGCTGAAATCGCGTTTGGTCTCGTACTGCACCACACTCTTGTCAGTGTCGGGCGCTTGCTTGGCAATTTGTTGCGATTAACAGGAAAGTGTGTTCAGCTGAATTGGAATTACTACTTGTTTCACTTCTGTTTCAGTTTTTATAACCATTTCTTACTATGTGTAAGTTAGTTGTTGTTGTTTTTAAAACGTGTGTTTGGCTCAGTGTTGATGTCTGTATTGGTTGTTTATTAAGTTTTAGTTTTATTTAATTTTAGTTATTTTAGTACTTCATACTACATGGAAATGAAATAATATATATATTGAATTTATTTTTATGTATGTATATGTATATGTGTGTGGCTGTACATACACGTCATTGTTTTTTTGGTGTTTGGCTTAGTGTTATGTTAGAAGCATTATTATACTCATACCTTTTGTTGTTTTAATATTTTTTAATTGTTTTTAGCTTTACTTTTTTTGTTTTCATTTAAATGTTTAGTTTTTGAAATGTATGCATTTGTCATTTTTATTTAATTTCTTTATTTTCTTAAATGTGTATATATAGTATTTACAGAGTTTTGACTTTTAGTTTTAGTTACTTAACTGTCTCACCTAAACTAAACTGTCTCACCACATCACAGACTGTATGATTCTCTCAGCTGTGGTACATGTCTGACTGTCTGAGCATGCTGGCACTGTCAGAGAGGTGAGTCAATACTGTAAGTAAATAAAACATCATTTAGGTAAGCCTGACTTAGCCTCTCAGGGGAACGAGGGTTTTCATACACTGAGAGGAGAAGAGTAACTGCTCAGAAAAAGAACATATCACTTCCTCTGCTCTGGCCTTCTAAATGATTCATGCAGAGGTGCTGGGCTGTGTTTGCTGAACAAGACAAAAAACTTAGATGAAGGTCAGGCCTCATGCATTTTCACTATATTTTATAAAATTTCCCAGGTCTCTCTCTTTTAACAGTGGAACTATTAACTACTAAGTACAAAAACAGAAACAGGTACATAACACATACACAATATCTGTGTGCCACGGGTGACAATGAAAATGTCAGTTTGCAGACATGAAATCATCTCTCTGAAAAGACGTTGCAAAAAACAGAACTTGAAACCTGTGCAGTCTTGCACAATCAACAAACTGTAGAAGGAAACAAATTTAATCTTTTAGATGATAAAGAAAACATTGCAAGTAACACCCTTTAAAGTAAGGGTGAACATAAAAATGCTAAATAACTCACTTTAGAGCTAGAAATTAGGGAAGTGTGTGAGTAATTAGTGGAGAATAAGTATCCAACTAGTAAATATACAAATAGAACAATATATTTTTTATGTTTTTATTAATTAGATTTTTTTTAAATTTATTTATCATTGAATTTATTTTCATAAATGCATTGCTTTAAGTTAGAATTATGTTGAAATGTTAAAACATTTATTACACTCTAAGAAAAAAACTAGGGCCAAAATCAGTATTGATTTTTCACAGGTGTTTAACCTGTATTTCAAATTATACAGTCACTTAGTTGTGTTTTAGGGTTAAAGGAAACTTTAATTGCAATATATGTAAAGTTTGTGAATATAATAAATATTATTTCAAATACTATTTTAACATTAGTTTTGTCAAGTGTTGTTAAGTACTTGCAATCAATTTCACAAAACAGACATCCCAACTAGATATTTAAAAATACTGTGGTGATCGATTCCCCCCACCCCAACATTGGCAAAGCAGTGGGGCATATTTCTTGGACAAAGACACATTAATTCATGACTCAAGTTTCTGTTGCGACCTCAGTCTAATCTCCAGCTGACAGTGACATACTGTCAATAAAACCCCCTGACAGTCAGACCTCAGCTCATCCTGGAAGGAGAACAAGAAAATGATGTGCATGCACTTTCTATCCGCACTGCTGGAGGTTCAGGAGAAGAAAAAAACAGACTACATGGACTTTCGAACATGCTGAAGTCAACACAATGTTTTCCAGCAACCCATTAACTGGCCAGAGGTACAAATCCAGAGTAAGAGCCAGAGAAGAGAGTGTTCATTAAAGACAGAAAGCAAATAACAATAACAGTCTGTCATTATGTCAAGCTAGGTAGAAACCTGCAGACATGCATGCTGGCACAGATCCTGTGTTGCACAGGAAAACAGGAAACAGCAGCTATAGATGACCACTGTTTTTGGTGCTATGACCCTGTGCTGACCCTTCTAATGTAGCACAATACACAGAGTGATTCTCTACAGCTCAACAGAAAATCTTCTGAATGCAAAATGTATCGATAATGAAAACATTAGATGTCTGATAAGTGGTAATGAACAGAGGAAAGAGGACAGACTTGAGTCACACATGCTGTCTAGACTTAACTTTGATGCATAATCAAGTCAAAATACTGTTATGGTTTTCACTGCAACATTCACTAATGTTTTTGTAACTTGTTCTTGTAACTTAGGACGTTGTCATGATTACTACCGTCATTATTTATTTACCCGCATGATATCTTGCAGTGTTTCCCCTGCCATTATATTAGGGGGGGCGGCCCACCCCCCTTGAAGGTCAAGTTAATTTTATTTAATTTTATTTTCTCTATAGCGCCAGATCACAACAGAAGTCATTTAAAGTTACCTTTCCTATAGAACAGGTCAATACCTTGTTCTTTTATTAAACAAACTAAATAGCCTTATGTTATTTATCTTATTTACACGACAGCATGTCATTTCTGTCTCTGTTACATAGTTGCGCTCTCTGTATCGCGCAAAGCGGAGTTCCGCCCCGATACACACACACACACACACAAGTGAGCCCACTTCCACTCGTCAAAGACTATTTAAATATGAATTCTGCTTGTCTCTGTGTTAATGAATGGCGCAGACGCGCGGTTTTGTTTACTACTTGTACTGAAGGCGCTTGACGCTTGCGGTGATATTAGCGTCTGCCGCCTCACTGATGAGGACATAAATACATGAAGAACACATCCAAAACTGCTCTGAGAGTCACTTCATGAGCATCTGACCGTTTCATTTGAGTAAAACTATCCTCATCATATCATATACACACTGAAATGTAAAGGCATTCACGGCAACCCGTCAAAATAAAAGTTCGGTTTACTTTGAAGTCATTGCGGCAGAAATAGCCAACATCACTATTGTTCAGTAGAACGCATGTAATAGGCTACTACTAAAATTATTAAAACCTTATTTTTAAGGGATAATCATACAATATTTCTTCAATGTTTTTAATTGTAATATTAAATCCCCTTTATTTTCCAAAAAATAAAATTTGTTTAATTTTCATTAATTAAAAGATAAATTAAATGAATGTTTTATGCCTTAAAAATGTAAATACACAACACATAATTTCTGAGGAAAAAAATCATAGGGCTATTGAAAGAATAATAGCCGAAAACTGTTTTGAATCATCTTAACAGCTCTTTTTCATACAAAAACGGGTCATAAACAACCACATCCGTCAAGCTCCAATAAAGAAAAAAGTTGCTGACATAACTTTGACACTATATTCAAAGTCATCTGAAGTTTTACAATTACTTTGTGTTAGAAAAAACACCAAGTAGTTATTCACAGATAATCTTTCCCTCTGGCAGAGCATGGTCAAATTCAATCAGACTGATGCCTCAACGTGACACATCAGGTTTTACATAATTTATAGAAGGCCATTTAAATATCTAGAAAAGATTTGTGAGTTGCTTCTCCCCCCCTGACTCGCTGTTAATATTTTAAACCAAGTGAGCAGGAGGCGGTCATTTCTCTAGCTAAAGCTCTGTGTCCTCCACTGTTTGTTATGGATTCTGCTTCAGCTGTCCAAATAGTCCACAGGAGAGCCAACCTGCTGCCCTAACAACACACATCAATTTAGAGACAGCTTTAAGACAACAACCGACAAACACGGCATGGGGTTATTTTGGAAAACAGCTATTTATCATTTTCAACACCTGTTCACTACAAGGAAAATAATTTTGTTGTAAGACAAGGGAGAGGTTTAGGCATTTCACAACAGGCAAATTCAATCAATATGCTCAGTTTACGTTACAATACAATGGAAGCCCACTAAGAGGTTTAGTGTTTTTCATCATCGCTTGATTAAATCACTTGAATTCACACTTATTCAAGTTCTAATGAGGCAGTCTGGGTCAAAACTGGATGTGTAATCTTTCTGATGACAAAATAATGTGCAGTAATGTACCAATGGATTCCTAAATCTGCCATCCAATAACAGCTTTGTGCTTTGAAAGTAATATATCACAGCTTTTCAAATTTTGTTATGTGGTGTTAACAATCTTTGATATTAGCCAGCTAGAAAAAAAATAACTCTAGAGAGGAGAATTTTCTTAAATACATGCACTAGATTAAATATTCATTATATTTTTTACTTAATCTGTTGTCTTCATTATTTTATGCATTTTTCAATAAATCTGTCATGAAAACAAGTTATTACAGCTTGTAGCAAGTTTTTATTCTCCTGTTGGCAAGTGTTTGTCATGTTCTGACAATAAAGAGTAGTAACAAAATAAATAAAGATTTGATGGTAACACTTCAGTATAGGGACCAATTCTCACTATTAACTGGCTAGTTGCTTATTGGCATGCATATTATTAACATATTGGCTGTTTATTAGTACTTATAAAGCACATATTCTGCATGAGCATATTCTACATCTCTAATACTACCCAAAACCTAAACTTAACTACTTTACTAACTAATAATAAGCAGCAAATTAGGAGTTTGAGGAAAAAGCCGTAGTTTGTTAATAGCAAGAATTGGACTTTAAAATAAAGTGTGGCCAATTTGAAATTTATCATGATAATTATTGAAACTGACTCATATGAAAAATTTTATTGTGATAATTTTTTGGCCATATCATCCAACCCTATAGCTCAAACCACGGTCCAATTTTTGCATGAGATGTGTCTGATTAGACCAATGTATTTATAAAAAAAAAAATTTTAAAAAATAAAAAAAACAGTAGAGAGGCTGAATGAAAATGCATTTCTTTCTGTCTCAGTCCACCAAGTCATAGTTTTATGTAACAGAAGCAGCTCTGGGCATGTAACCAAAACCGTGAAACTTATTGGTTGGTTGCTTGGTTAGCCAGCATTATATCCTCAAAAAGACAAACTAGACAACTTCACAAATGAAGTAGGCCTAATAAACATTTCTACTGAACAATTCATGCAAGTCACATTTCTGCTTTTGACTTCCTTTGCTGTAATTTTTCTGTGTGAGAATGATTAAGTTCCATTTAACCCAGAATCTTCCTTCAAAATGCACTTCCATAAACAGCAGATGAACACTTCATGTATAGTCGATGACTTCTCACATGGCCCAGATGGTTTGCTCCCATATTATGTAACACTAAAGCACTGATTTACAACCACACTTTAGGGACTTATTGTAATGGAATGTTTTAAATCTTCATACCACACTAAGTTTAATGACGCCCTCTGTATGGGCCTGCAGCAGGAGGCCCGTCTCGCAGGTGGCGTCTTATATAGTGATCTTCAACAGTATGCATAAATCAGGCTGCAGTTCTAGTTTTTCACATTGTTTGTCAAAAGGGATGACAATGACAAAGCGGCAACAATACATCTGAATACCGAACGATGAAAAGGTCTTTGCCAACATAAGACATGATGACATAATAGCAGAGGCACTTTTAGACCAACCAAGGGCCTTTCTCTGTGCCAGACAGACAGGAATATTACCAATAGACCTACACAAACCTTATACTAAGCAGATTTATTTTTGTTGCATTATATCTTTCCGCTCTCTTTCATCAGTCAGCACTTTACTGGTAGGGAATGTGCAGGTTTGCTTACGTCTGTGCACTACAGCCTGACTCAGTCGTTTAAGGCTAGAAATTCTCCAAGTCATGCAGTCTGAAAAGGCAAGACACTCTTAAAAAGGGAACTCCAATAATGCCTGTCTGCAAAGCAAACACAAGTTCCATTTGCTCAGGTCAAATGGAAGCAAGATGTTTGTCTGAGGTGCATGTGTGAGAAAGGAAGGACAGAGAAAGAGAGGGAGAGAAGAACAAGTTTAGACCAAGCCACATGGGGGCCATTTAGAAGAAGATCCCCTGCAGGAATGCTCTGTTTAGGTCTTGCTTTATTCAATGTGACAAATTGTATGAAGTGAGATGGAGCAGTGCGCCAGCATATTTGGACTGTGTGAATAAGAACAATGAACGATCCCAATATCCAGTGCTTCAGGGCTGTGGGAAAAAAATAACATCAAAGCAAAGCAAAGCAAAGAGACTCCTCTACCAGACAAGAAGCGTTCCAGAAGGCGAGTAAAGGCAAGTTGTTTGGTCGCAAGACTTTGGTTATAATCTCAAACGACACCCACAAGCCACCACGAAGACGTCTGCCCTCAAAAATCACACCCTTCCCCTTCAAGTCAGTCAACATCCAGCATTAGCATTCCCACAAAAACACAGACAAGTTCTGATCTAGAAGACTATCAGAAGCATTTAGTTGTCACATTTAAGCCTATCAGCCTGACAAATCAAGGAAATCTTATCATATGACTAGCAAACATACCTCAGGGCATACTACAGTCCACTTCCTGAAGCTGCATGTTCCAGTAAAGTGCTACAACAGCACATAGCGATGCAGTTCGGTGTGCACAGAATAAGAAGGATGGGCTGACGACTAAAGTGGATCAGCAGCGATCAGAGGAGATCAGCTGTAATCACTACAAAGCCAGAGTTAGAGATCCAGTGGTTCACGTTTCACTCTAGCAACCTTGATGGGGCCAGAGGATGACGGTCAAAGGTAACTATGTGAAGTGGAGTAAGGTGATTTTTTTTTCCAAGTATGGACTTCTCAGACTAGAAATCTTGTCACCCTTGAAAATGTAAACACCAAGGATATCACACTAAATGGAAGGGAGAAAAATATTGAAGTAGTTGGCAGTTTTCCCAAAGCCATTGATCAACAAATCGCACCACTTGAATGGCCCTTATGTTTATATTTCATTAACAAATTGTAACATCTAATATTTAGTCAAAATGGACCTTTAATGGTGACAATTAATAGACCTTACTCAAGTTAGATATCATATTAAATTTACCGTGGATGAAAACAAGGCTGTGAGGGATAGACTTCCAGCCTTTACAATGGCACACACTGTATCCTCTATATCATTTTCACCAACTCACAACTTTTAAAATTGTTTTATGGAGTTTCTGTCTACTGAATGTTATTTTCTGAAAGATGTTTCATCAGCTGAACAATCGGTATGTTGTTAAACAACAGTACAATCTATTGAATGCACTGTAATTCTATCCCTCACAGCCCAGATTTCATTTCTGTCAAAAATTAAATATGGTGCTACCCCGGTCTATAGTACAACCGATTATAACAAGAGTACATAAGCCATCCATAATGTCTAAAACACAAAATTTTAAATGTGTTAGCCAGCCTTTTGCTCCGGGTGTGTGTTTGTGCACTTTGGATGGGTTAAATGCAGAGCACAAATTCCGAGTATGGGTCACCATACTTGGCCGTATGTCACGTCACTTTTGGCACATGATTCAAGTGTCTGACGAATCATATTTACCTGACCTTAGTTTTAAAACCGCTTTTCCACAAGCATTTGCACTGAGATGATAACACAAATGTATAATCTCTGTATTTTCTTAAAATTCTGAAATAAACATATGCAATTTTTTTTTAATCAGGTAAAATCAACCATATTCTACATACATTTTAATTTTTACGTATTTCAACAACGGATTTTTTATTTTCTGTCACAACTACGAAATGTCAAGTATAGGTATCATGTTTTGTCCTAGAACTCTCTGGTAACCTGCTCAACATCTCCAAAACTCTTTAGGCACTAAGCAATGTAAGATCCAAGCAAATAAGGCACCATATTGGGTGCATGCAATAGAAATACTGCCATGATGCGTCAGATCATCAAGATTCTTGATGCATGCTTTGTGCAAAAGTATAAAACCATAATGAATTAATATCTTTGTTGAGGTTTATCGTGGCACTCCTCTAGTTTCCCCTGATCAATGCATGCTGAGTCTCACCCCACCCTAGACTAGACATCTAAACGTGGCACTGTGATCCGTGACAATGTTGTGACCACACGCACGTGCATTAACCTCTGATGACCTAGGACTGTCCTATATGCCCACAAATATGGATCTGTCGTTCAAAACTCAAAATAATAACAGTAAAATAAGAGAACAAATCCACTGGTATTTAAATATCTTTTGGCAAACAACCCATCGGGCAGCTCATAACATCAGTCGTACAATATGTTTGCATGATTTGGGGTACATCTTAATGTAAAAAATGATAAATAGACAACATATGGCAAATGTAACTTTTATAAAAAAAAAAAAAATTCATATGTTACGCATATGTGCTGATTAGTGTTAGCTGTGTCTTATTGAGATGTCTGACACTCTGGCTAAAGGAGTTAGCAGTGATGGCTAACTGATAGTCTAGACCTCAACTTGTAATGTTGGGACTGTTTTAAGAGTCTCAAAACTGACAACTGTTAAACCATATTTTAGTATTTAAACGGTGTTTTAGTAGCTGACAAGCAGCTAGTTAAACTGAGCCTGAATAAGTTAACTAAATGGACAACTATATAAACAACCACAACAAACAACGGACGCTGGTCGGCATTCACCTCTCTGCTGCAACAGGCACAGACACACATACACACATTAGATTAAAACGGTCTCAAACTGTTTACCTTGAAGTCTTTTTCAATTCCAGGGGTTTTAGCTAAATATTAACTTTCCATGGAGCGAGGTAAAGTTGCATAACCTTGCACACACGCGCACACTGAGGGTTCAAGCCCGACGTCAGCGGTCAGTTTTCACACTGGGGCAGGATTTCAACAGTCCAGTCCATAGAGAGACTGAATGTATAAAGCCTTTGTGTGCGCAGACAGCAAGGCAGTTGCCGCAGCTCCTCCAGCAGTCACTCATGCCATAAGAAAACTAGCTTTGCGCTGCGGCTGCGCTGGACAGAACTGCGCATGCGTACAAATGCACTGTTTGCATAGCTTGTCAGCTCTCTCTACTACCCTCTGGTGTAAACAGTACATGTAAACACACATGCTCTTGCCTACTTGCCGACAAATGAATAAAAACAATATATTTAAAAACGTATAATATATTAAAACTAATTTTAAAAAATCAGGGCCCACCTTGTTTTTCTCACTGTGCATCTTCGGTGACTAAATGTACAGGTCCTTCTCAAAAAATTAGCATATTGTGATAAAGTTCATTATTTTCTGTAATGTACTGATAAACATTAGACTTTCATATATTTTTTGGACTACAGTACACAACTGAAGTAGTTCAAGCCTTTTATTGTTTTAATATTGATTTTGGTATACAGCTCATGAAAACCCAAAATTCTATTCAAAAATTAGCATATCATGAAAAGGTTCTCTAAACGAGCTATTAACTCAATCATCTGAATCAATCCAATTAACTCTAAACACCCGCAAAAGATTCCTGAGGCTTTTAAAAATCCCCCAGCCTGGTTCATTACCAAAACCGCAATCATGGGTAAGACTGTTAACCTGACTACAGTCCAGAAGGTTATCATTGACACCCCCTACAAGAGGGTAAGACACAGAAAGAAATTTCTGAACGAATAGGTTGTTCCCAGAGTGCTGTATCAAGGCACCTCAGTGGGAAGTCTGTGGGAAGGAAAAAGTGTGGCAGAAAACGCTGCACAACGAGAAGAGGTGACCGGACCCTGAGGAAGATTGTGGAGAAGGACCGATTCCAGACCTTGGGGGACCTGCGGAAGCAGTGGACTGAGTCTGGAGTAGAAACATCCAGAGCCACCGTGTGCAGGAAATGGGCTACAGGTGCCGCATTCCCCAGGTCAAGCCACTTTTGAACCAGAAACAGCGGCAGAAGCGCCTGACCTGGGCTACAGAGAAGCAGCACTGGACTGTTGCTCAGTGGTCCAAAGTACTTTTTTCGGATGAAAGGCAAATTTAGCTGCTGGTCTGAAATCAAGGTGCCAGAGTCTGGAGGAAGACTGGGGAGAGGGAAATGCCAAATGCCCTGAAGTCCAGTGTCAAGTACCCACAGTCAGTGATGGTCTGGGGTGCCATGTCAGCTGCTGGTGTTGGTCCACTGTGTTTTATCAAGGGCAGGGTCAATGCAGCTAGCTATCAGGAGATTTTGGAGCACTTCCATCTGCTGAAAAGCTTTATGGAGATGATTTCATTTTCAGCACGACCTGGCACCTGCTCACAGTGCCAAAACCACTGGTAAATGGTTTACTGACCTCATGGTATTACCGTGCTCAATTGGCCTGCCAACTCTCCTGACCTGAACCCCATAGAGAATCTGTGATATTGTGAAGAGAAAGTTGAGAGACTGAAGACCCAACACCTGGATGAGCTTAAGGTCAGCTTATCGAAGCATCCTGGGCCTCCATAACACTTCAGCAGTGCCACAGGCTGATTGCCTCCATGCCACGCCAAGATTGAAGCAGTCATTTCTGCAAAAGGATCTCGACCAAGTATTGAGTGCATAACTGAACATAATTATTTGAAGGTTGACTTTTTTTGTATTAAAAACACTTTTCTTTTATTGGTTGGATGAAATATGCTAATTTTTTGAGATAGGAATTTTGGGTTTTCATGAGCTGTATGCCAAAATCATCAATATTAAAACAAAAGGCTTGAACTACTTCAGTTGTGTGTAATGAATCTAAAATATATGAAAGTCTAATGTTTATCAGTACATTACAGAAAATAATGAACTTTATCACAATATGCTAATTCTTTGAGAAGGACCTGTACAACTATAATATATAAGCAGCGGGCAACCAGTCAATATGGGAAAACATAATGAACAAAATGTAATTATTTCAGAGTCACTGATATACCAATTAGCCTATCTGTTTGTTCTTCACAATACACGGCCAGAAGCAATATAGCTCTAATAACTTGAATACTAATAGAATACTTGAATACTAAGTTGTCAACAGCAGATAGGCTAAGTGACTTCAAAGCAGTTCTACCTCATTTCTTTGTATCTAAAGCAATAGTTTCAAGTCAGTATTTCACAGTTGTAGGCTAATGTTTTTTGAATAATGGCTCAGTGTATTTCATCACTATAATCATATTCTTTCACTGTTTTTACTTGCTGTATTGAGATTGTCCTTGTGTGTATCATATACTCTTAAAAATTGCCCTTGTGAAAAGAATAGGCCTGATAATTGAATAAACTCACCATTAGATGGCTAGGTCATCTGCTAAATGTAGATTTCTCTTGGAAGTTAGTGAATACACAGACCATTTGGGTACACTGGTGGCAGAAGATGTCACACAGCAACTAACTTTTCTGGTTTTGCTTGGTTGTGCTGACGTTAATCTCATTTCTTTCTGATGTAGGACACACCTTTCTCCCTCCAACAATGCATCACTGACGTAGCAAATCAGCCTATTAGAATGGCTCTACGTGGAACCTATTTTAAGACACACAAAAAAAGAGAATTACTTTCTCCATGTAATGAGGTTAATGTGTTCTCTTTTGAAGGTGTCTCTATTAAAGTTAAGCTGTCAAACACATTTTTTCAGCATTTCTAAAAAGGTAAACATATTAAGGAGAACTCTGAATAGATTATAAAAAAATAATAATAATTACTCCAGATCTCGTAATGATCATTGTTTATGTAGTTCCATCACAATGTCACTTCCACCACATCTCAGTTTGTGTATGTGTTTAATAGTAACCTGAAGAGTAATTAAAAAGAGTAATTAAATTATCCACACGGCCCATAATTTAAGGAAAAAAACTAAATTACAGTTTAATTCCTGTCCTATACTGCTCACACGGTAAATATTAACTAGAAAAAAATACAGAAATCCTGCACACTACTCAAAATGGCATCATTACAAAAAGGTTTTTTTTTTTTTTTCTCAGTGTTTCAGTCAGTCAACCTTCCTCAGGTCTAAAACACATGCAAAGTACCAACAACACATCATTTAGAGTAAACTGCCATTAATAATATCACACCTCCAATTATACAGATATAGTATTCTAAATAAAATACAAACAAATATTAAAATATTTTGGTAAAGAATCAGAAAAAGAAACAACTAAAAACAACAACCCAAATGAACAATAATTCAAATTTTACAAAATAAACATCAAGAAAAATAAAATAAACAAATATACATTACAATGATAACACTGAATCTAAACATCTTCCGTCTCAACAATAATAATAAAAAAAAACAGTTATGGATTGAATTGGTTTATGTTGAATTTAAATGTTTTATGTTTATTTTACTTTTTCTTTATAATAGGCATTTGAACAGTAGCCTAGAAGAATACAGTGCAGTACAGCATAACAGGCTATAAAGTAGACAGCTAAACATAACGCTAGTCTTTCTTGGAACAAAGTGATATGAGCTGTACAGATGTCTTTTTTGATAATCATTGCTCATGTACATACAAACATATTTTAGCTCATATTTGCCGTTATGCATCCAAAAGAGCAGGTGTCGCTGTGCTTTCCTCCTCACGGTGTTGTTTTGCCCCGCTGTCAACGGTATTTACCACACATGCGCACATCATTCTTTCTTTTTCCCGTGCAGCGGAGTCAAAACTCCCTAGTTTGACTCCAGGCTCCGGCTTAGGAGACTGAAAAGTCTACAAAATGGTCAGTACAGCGCCGCAATACTTCTATTTTTATGTTCCCTAAAGGTTAATTATCTGTTTTGTGCCTTTACGTTATAAAATGATGGCAGATAATAAAAGGATGACTTAAGATTTTATCCGATAGACCGTTCAAACGTGGCCTTATGGCTGATTTCAAGCCCTTCCCACACGAGTTTCAAAGACATATGATCACTATACTGAATATTTGCAACATTAGTGATGGTTTTCGGAACTTGACACGCTCCCAAAAAAGCGCAATATGGTATTAAACACCTAATCGAGCTTTTACGTGATGATTAATGCTAGCATGCTACGCTTTACACACTTTATATGAGGCCTTTCTGCCCTTTATAGTCCGTTTTCTTTGTAACAAAAATGTGCATTTGATTTGCACCTGCAGGTTGAATCTCTGAAGTGAATGGCTTTTTGAAATGTGTTGTCTTTTAGGGATTCGTCAAAGTAGTGAAGAACAAGGCCTACTTCAAGAGGTACCAGGTGAAGTTCAGGAGAAGGAGAGGTGAATTCAGAACTTTAAACATTAACAGTTATAAAGTCACACAGACGAGCTTGATTTTCATTGTTTTGTCTTTTTGCTTCCTAGAGGGAAAAACTGATTATTTTGCTCGAAAGCGCCTGGTTATCCAAGACAAAAACAAGTACAACACACCCAAGTATAGGATGATTGTCCGCTTCTCCAACAGGGACATCATCTGCCAGGTGGGTGCAAAGCTGTTCATTTGTCCCATAGAGCAGTGGTTTTCAACTCCAGTCTTTGCGCCCCCCCATTCTGCACATTTTGTATGTTTATCTTGTCACTTCAGACCTTTGTTCTATTCAACCGTAAGTGCCCTGCGAAGTGGACTTCACAGGATATTCCGCCATGATTCCAGTTCGAAGCAAGCATATGTTCCATTCAAAGGGCATTGAAGTGTGTGAGATGTGAATTTAAATTGTATTTATTTACAGAGGTATATTTTGTCACACTTCACTATTAAGTTTCGTCTGTGTGTGATGGCGGTGGCGTAGCGCAAATCCGTGAATAAGTAAGTTCTGAAGTGAAGTCAACGGATTTCTCATGCTTAGGGAGTAGGGAGCAATGAACACTGTGTAGGGAGCATGTCAATCGGAACACAGTTCATTCATGGAACTCTCTTCTAATGAGCTGATGATCTGAATCGGGTGTGTTAAACAACAGAAACATGCAAAATATGCAGAGCCGGGGGGGCGGGGGGCTGGAGTTGAAAACCGCTGCCATAGAGTGCTCATCTAGCAGAGTGTCCTAAAATATGACATCCATGTTCTCATTATTCTCTCATGTCATGACAGATGTCTCGCTCTTGTCTTTGTGAGTTGAATATCTCTGAAGATTTTGATTTGTTGACAGTCAAAGGTGATTGGAGTTGTTTTTGATTTTCAGATTGCGTACGCCAAGATCGAGGGTGACATGATTGTGTGCGCGGCCTACTCCCATGAGCTGCCCAAGTACGGCATCAGTGTGGGTTTGACAAATTATGCTGCAGCCTACTGCACTGGGCTGCTGCTGGCCCGCAG
>JAFVLL020021893.1:16196-74468 GCA_021397915.2 Tor tambroides
CGGAGAATCGGAATGGGTGGAAACGGACGTATGGATGGAGAAAAAATAATGCTGGATCTCAAGCTCTGTCATGCTGTTAGCAGTTTTAGGCTTTCGATTTAGCACTTAATTTTTTTTCGACTATCAAAGGGGGGATTATTGTAGTATTCCACCAATAATCAGGACTGCAGCCCAAAGATACTAAGCACAGTGATGCCTTATCCCTAAAGTCAGAAATCGCAGAATTTGCCTTATTTCACTTTTGATTGTGAGTAGGTGTGAGACATTTAAGCAAATCAAGGAAATGAAGCAAAGCTAAAGATAGAGCTGCTGGGTTCTTAAAGGGGAAAGACAGAGATAAATGGTGGAGAGGAGAGTGAAAATTGTACCTGTATCAATCTATCTGCCAAAGAAGCACTTTCCTAAAAACAGAGAAAATCCATAAAGAAAACAGCAAAGAGAAGAGAGAGACCAAAGGATATTACAACACAGAACAAAATAATAAGACTGATTTGACAGAAAACGGTGTTCTTTTTCGTACCCCTACATTAAGACATTGCAAAGACACTGTTTTAGATCAAGATTCACTAAATTAGCATAAATGCAGTTTTGAAACAGTCATAGTGAGGTGGGGTAGAAAAGGAACATGGTTTGAGCATGGTGTTCGTGCTGTGGCTATGAAATAAAGCAAGATTGTGACATCACAACAGGGTGAAAAGTGTAAAAGGAGGCCAAGCAGAGGACAGTCTGAGCGTCAGTAGGGTAAGAATACAGCGGAAACTGGTGTCATTTTAAAGTTTGTGGATCTAATATATTTGCACGCGGCCCTGGGTTACAAATGGGGAACTTCTGAAGGTGTCTGAGTTAGTACTTCATTTGAGTACAAAGGTTCCATGCGGGGAGGAGATGGAAGGTGAGTAGATGTGCGTTTTTGTTTTTATTGCGCTTTTTTTTTTTTTAACTGATCTGCACCATGGGCTTTCTGTTTCATGCATGACACAAACATGCCTTTACAAGCAGAGAATATTCCAACATGCACCAATGCAAGTTCGGGTTTTCACCCATGCTCAAAAAATTATAGCTCAAAAGACAGCCTGTCAGACAACCATTATTGTCTGAAATTAGTACATGTAGACAAGCATTACCCATGTGCACACCCAAAAGGGTGATTTTTTTTTTTTGTTATCGCTGTACTTACCAGCCTCATAAAACACAACAAGTTTTCCAATGACATGCACACAAGCCAGTTATGATACACCCAGTGGGGTGTGTTCAAGCATTTGTTATTGGTTACACCAATGAGTTACCAAAGAATAACTGACAACAAGGAGAGCCATGAACCAATTCAAGATAAGCAAATATGGGATGACATAAAGGTATATGGATGTGTTTCAATAATGAATGATTTGCTTCACATCTTATTTATAACTCACTTTCTCTAGAGTGTCTATTCTCTGCTTCAGGAGTCTGTTCTCTGTGCGTAGTCTCTGTAATAGAGTGTCAACATCAACAAAGTTAGACAAATACATCAATCAATATTACACAGTACTAGATGCTGTGAACTGTATTTGGCAACATTGTTTAGTTTGGGTATCGATTAATTCAGTTAATAGTATTTATTAAAATATTTACTACTTAAAAATAGATTGAAAAAATAAGAGATAGTTGAAGCAATGGACTTTTTCCACATTTCAGGGTTTCTCAAAGTAAACGCCTACAGTGGTGAACTGAAAACTACAGCAAATATAATTTCTGTGCTCCTATTTGCTTCAATAGTAAAAGACAAAATCCATGCTATCATTTCCACAACTTCCCAAAAGTGGAAATAACATAGACAGATCGATTAGCCTCAGAAGAGAGAAAAATGTCAAATTTGGAACATACTTTCAGCACTGTTAACTAGCTGTTTTACAACTTAATGCAAAGAAGAGTGCTATAAATGCACATTAATTAAAAAAAAAAAAAAGAAAGAAAATATTAAAAACTAGATTTATAATGTTAATAGCAGTGGAAACACTTTAAAGTCTATAAACAGTGTCTATAATATGAAGAACAATACTAAGAAGAGTGGCAAAAATATTTGAAAAGGCATCATTTAAGCAAAATGTTATTAGGAGCGGGATGCCTGTCTCACCTTGATCTCCACCTGTTCCTCCATCTCCTTGGTTTTGATTGTAGTGTACTCCTTTTCCAATCTGAGAATAAAGACATAAAGAAACAGTTCAGCAATCTTCCATGTCCAAAAACATACTAAAAGGAAAAAAAAAGAAAAGAAATACACTCACTTTTTCATTTTCTTGGCATTGTACTTGACTTGATAAGCAGCCTGGATGACTTTGTCTGGTCCACTATCCAGCTGGTGAGGGACGACCTTTTGAAAGTGCTGCAGAATGAAAATATCAAAACTATATTATTATTTTTAATTATACTTTGTTAATATTATTATTATTACAATTATTATACACTATTATTTATTCCAATAATGACAAAGCTGAATTTTCAGCAGCCACTACTCCAGGCTTCAGTGTCTCATTTGGTGCTTAAGAAACATTTCTTACTATTTTTTAATGTTGAAAATAGCTTTTACTACTTCATATTTTTTTGAAACCATGATACACTGCCATTCAATAGTTAGCAGCAAGTTTTTTTTTTTTTTTTTTTTTTTTTTAAATTATATTTATTTAGCAAGGATGCTTTTTATTTGATATTTCTATTCAAAGAATCTTGAAAAAAATCTCACCAGTTTCTCACCAGTTACACAAAAATCTTAAGCAGCTGTTTTAACTCGGGTAATGACTGCTCAAAATTCAGCTTTGCCATAACAGAAATAAATTACATTTTAATATGTATTACAATAGAAGACGGTTATTTTAATTTGTAATATTATTTCACAATATCACTGTTTTTACTTTTTAATCAAATAAAAAAAATCCAGAGATGTCTTTCAAATACATTAAAATCTTAATTATTCTAAACTTTTGACCAACCTCATAAAAAAATATTATAAGTTACTTATTATATAAGTTATTATTTCAACGGTTACTCAAAGAAATTTAAAGAACTTTTGTATTTTCCTTAAATAATAATTGCATATCTGTAAAACAAACTCATTTGTATAACAGCCCTAGATTCTAATCATGGTGTGGTAGCTTCCACTGAGGAAAGTATCAGCTTGCATAGCAGCTATAATTAAATTAAACGTGAGTTTATCCTTGAGGATAAAATGTTTATAAATACCCCACCTGCAACATTCCCTCCATGTCCAACTGCATGAGCTCAGCCTGATTCATCTGCAGGATGGCCATCCCCACACGAAACACTATCTCTAAACCCTGTAAGGACACCTACTGGTGAAAAACCAAGATCCAAAAATATATGCAGTAGCATTGTGAAGCCACCAGAGGGCGATAAGAGACCACTGAAATACACCAGTGTGTTGTGTTCTCAAATTAGCTTACCATGCAAAACATATGACTACATAAAAATGAGAGGTGGAGTAGAGTGTGTGAGGAGAGAAAGAATGATAACCACTAAGTCCTACCTCACACATGAATATATCAAAGATCCTGGTGGCGACAGCAAGAGGAAAAGAGGTAAGAAAGATGGTGAGGAACCAAGATGAAGCATACATGGAGGTATGGAAACTCTGGGCCTGGAAGTGCACATGGAGCTCTGGGAGCTGCTCCTGCAAGGAGAAACCAAAAGAGAAAGTGAAATCACCAGGTGAAAGCAATAAATTTGTATAATTTAATTTAGTGTGCATTGGATATAAGCAATAAGCTAAGCTTTATGAATTTATGAGGAACAAATCAGCAGACAGTCACTGACCTGAATCATACATTCAAACTGGTACATGCAGAGGCCAAGTTCAGCCATACTGGGCTTAAAGAGCTCTCTCAGCCTGTAATCCTGCATCAGTTTCACAAACACACAGAAAGCCTCTTCTTCTGGCATCTGCAAGAAGGCAACAATTATATATCACATTATCACAGACTGTAAATAATAATAACTTATGTAATAACTATGATATTATTATTATTATTATTATTATTATTATTATGTAATAAAATTTTATACAAAAAAAAACAAAAAAAAAAAAACATGATTTATAGCTAGAATTTTTTTTAATTGCGTTAATACCTGCATTAGAAGAAGGCCGACAATGAAAGCACTTCCCTGACAGTAGCCCACCTCTCTATCAACCAAGGAATAAGCCTGTAAACACAGAAGTTATAAAATCATTGCCGAGTTAAGAGCAGAACAAGATTTGTTATTCTCCCATTATTACTCATCTTAAAAAAATAAAATAATTAACATTAAAAAAAAACTCCAGTGACCTTTAGGTGTTTTCCTTTGTAAACTCTGGTTTCAAATGACATTTAACAAAAACCAATGTCAGGTGGTGTACAGGTTAAAGATCAGGAGGTTTATACTCCTATAACTGGCTAACTATGAACTATAACTACTTTGTCCTAGTTCAAAGAGATTCTTCTGATATATACTGTTGCCTTAAATAAAAGTGGCAAGTAACCTACCTTCATAACATTAAAGAGCACCTCCTGACCCAGACTGTCCTTCTCCTTAAAGAACTCATGCTCGGGGTAGGTACGGGCAATGTCCCTGCGGATAAGTTTTTCACAAGGCGAGGTCATCTTCAGAAGCTCAGAATACTGCTCCTTTATGGGTAGACTCTGGGCATTGCACAACAGCTGCCACACTATTGCTCGGAAGTGATGTGGAATGCCTTTCCTAACCAGTTCCTAAGAAAAAACCAACAAACCACTGATTTAAATATTAACACTGAAAGTCAGGACACAACAGCCTAACTTAAAAGCAAGTACACATACTCCCAAATCTCCATTAGTTTAGTTGAAGGATTACACATTCAAATTACTCAAAGTTCCAAGATTGTCAGCATTCAGATGTTCTCCCCAAGGTTTAGTTTGTACCTCAGACAGGATAAGACCATTTTATGCTACTAAATATAACCTTGTCAGAGATTTCTACAGCAAAGCTCGATGTTTTTGTAACCAAATTATGTTTGACCTGATTAAGCGGTTTCCTGTGCTCATCTGCGCAGTAGAAGATTGGCTTAGATGGTTTATTTCTACAGATGGTCACTGAGATGAGAGTCCACCTACATACACTGTCAACACTGAGATTCTTCAAAATCACTCTAGGGGTGTGCTAGAGATGTGTCTTTGTTAGACTACTAGGCTGTACAAAAGACTTCTGTTGCTGCTTTGCTAGAAGCGCCTGAGATCCGCCTCTTTGGCTTGTAAGGGGTCATACATTAAACACAAACTGCATTTACTTTGTCTCACTGAGTTCAGTATGTTCTGTGGGGAAGTGACAACTGTGAAATTTGCTTAAGTGGTTTATATCATTTTCTCTTTCCCATTGTTTCCTTGGAAATGTTATTGTGCGTGCTGGAAGGCCTAAGCTTCCGTGTAGTAATAAGGAATGTTTTGGAAAGAGATAAAGCTGATAAAAGGGCTTGACCAGCCATTTTATTTCTTCAGAAGAGTCATACTTCAGCTGTAGGTGCTATACACCCAGGAGCAAACAATTCATGCTAGGCTCTCTATGAAGATTATAAACCATTTCCCATCTCACACCATGGATTTTGTTAAACTCTTCATTTGCATAACAAATTTTGAATATTCATTATTTAAATATATCATTACAATTGCTCTAGAAATGCTACTTGATATCAATAATTTCAGCTGGTTGCCATCAGTAAATTATCCTTTCTCTCTTGGAGCCAACCTTCCAGTTATTTCTATCCGTTTCCTCAGTCAGCAATGGCACTGCACATTTACCATTTTTCTTAATTCATGAGCACAGTAACACTACCAGTAAATCACTCACATATTTAAACTGGGCTGTATGTTTTATGAGCTTTTTTGTAATGTGTTTCACTACCTTAGCAAGCAATAAAGCTGTGGCTGTGTGCTTGTGCAGTATATTTTATGTTGCTGTAGCTTTGCTCTAAATGCCAATAAAATGCTTTTTTTTTATTGTTATAATTAAATAAAAGAATGATATCTGAAAACCATTATGTTTAGTAATAAGTGGCATATATTTGATTTGCCCACAGTACTTGATGGATAGTCTGTCTGCTTACCTTGAGTTGTTTTTCCTTCTTCTTCCACACATCTTCCCACTCATTGACGATGCGTCCCCACATTATCCATGAATCCTCCTCCAAGTGTGACAAGTTGGAGGAGGCTGATGAACTAGATACCAATGAGGAGCCACTGTTCCTTCGAGAGCCATTCACAGACCGTAAAGACTTACTGTCTGTCTCCAACAACCTGGAAAGACAACCATGGCAAAGAACAGTTATTACAGAAGTAAACTGTAACATTTTTGTTTGTTCTTTTAAAAGAAGCATAAATGAAAACTAAAAAAAATTAATATATGAACTTCAAAGTAAACCTACATCAGATGAATCAGGGCCAGACAGTATAATGGTAAAGGTGTTCTTAAGCATTATACTTTATATACATATTATTGTTATACAGTAGTGGCCAAATATGATGTCTCAATGGACATCTTTGCCAGTAACATTTTAGTAATAAAGGTGTAGTTCAACCAAAAATTCTGTCATTAATTACTCACCCTCATGTCATACTGTCGTGAATGATGGAAGAGACTTACCGGAATAGAAGAAATTGTTGAATAAAGTCACTTTTTTTTTCTTTCTTTGTGCACAAGTATTCTCATAGCTTCATAACATTACGGTTGAACCACTGATGACACATGGACTATTTTAACAATATCCCTACTATGTTTCTGGGCCTTGAACGAGGTAGTTCCCTTGCTGTCTATGGAAGGTCAGAAAGCTCTCGGATTTCATCAAAAATATCTTAATTTGTGTTCCGAAGATGAACAAAGGTCTTAGGGTTCGGAATGACATGAGGGTGAATAATGACAGAATTTTCATTTTTGGGTGAACTATCCCTTTAAAGATTTTGTAAGCATATTGTGTAGTTGTGCAGTTGTGTAGTAAAAAAAAACAACAACAAAAAAAGCACAACTATTATGAAAAACTTCAGCGCTGCCCTGGAGAATGACTGCTATAAGAAAAGAAAAGGAGAACCTATACATTGTATTCAATGTATGTACGCTTTATTTCCTGTGGGCTTTTTGTTGTTCCATGCATTTTTTGCTTAGTAAAATAAAACCCATATACTATAATAAGCTGTGGTAGGCTGTTAAAATGAAAATCCATTTTATATTATTATTTTTAAAGTTTCTTTTTTTGTTTTGTACAATGTGAAGCAGTGCATTTTGCACTGGTGCCAGAATAATCATTTGTTTTAATAATATTATTATCTTTTGGATAAAGTGTCAAATAATAAGAGACATATTTTTCAATATTTATTTTAAAATAAATAATTTTCTGCTGAATTTCCAGCAAAAAGATTTATTACCAAGACACAAAAATGTACTGTGGCATAAAAATTTAATTAATACCACCCACTCTAAAATGAAAAGTAATACAGTTTAAAGGTACAGGTTGTATTTCCTTAAAGGAAGTTTTGGTGTACAGATGGAGCAGCGATAAGAGAAGCCATTGCATTAAGTAACACAATAACAGTCAACACAACTTTGTTCATGTCAGCTTTTCATCCAGTTTCAGAGAAGTCATCCAAGATGATAATCAGTGAACTGAATGGCAAACAGGTTTTTGTGGCAGAGACTACCATTCATTCTACAGAGAAACAGTAGTGATGTCACTGCCGGCAACTTATGGCACTGACATGTTCATGATAACATTAAAGTTGTATTTTGAGTAGGGATGGGTCACGATTTTCGAATATTCGATTAGTCGATTTATTCATCGAATATCTAATAGGTTGTGTGATTATATTTGTCTAAATATTCCCCATGTTGCGCCAATAACACACCTAAAAGCTGTCAAAGACAACAGAAGAACAGACTCTCTCACACGAACACTGTAGACTAGCAACTTAGAACGATGTCAAATAAGAGTTCTGTGCGGACCACAAATATCCCCGACTGGGTTAGAGGTGTGCTGGATCCGTACTGGGAAAGGCACGGAAAACAAATAACGCGTTCTACGGAGCCACTAAAGGGACATATGGTTAGCCGCATGCTAGCGATAGCCTTTTACATTACAGTAAATGCAGTTTCACTTACCAGCAACAGAGTAGGACGATGGCGAATGATTTGCAGATCCTGAGCACCACTGACAAACATCTAATCTTGTATGTGTAGTAAGTACAGTGCCGCTCCATAGTATAAACATGTGATCGCTAATCTCCAAAGTGAAAGTAAAACGGTCGCGCGCACGCACATTCAAAAGCGTTTTCAATGCTCCGCAAATTAATAACGGCTCACTGATGCCCGCAGTTAATATACAGAATAATTACCCAACGATATAATTGCGAGAGAAAGTATTGGAATATATTTTTTGAGCAGTTTAATACCTTATGAGCAGTTGATTTATGCTAAGTTAATAAGACTGCTATGTTAATAAGTGCTGTTGCGTTTATTATATTAATATGTTTCAGCATGTTACAATCATTACATGGCTTGAGTTAAGATAACCTATCTTTAAATAAATAAAACAGTTTGTTATCATACAGATTAAAAGCGTGACTGGTCTCTCTCTCTGTTTATGGGTGTGTAACACTAGTCTAATAACGTGACGTGCGTGCATGTATACAGGGAAAGGGTGCTATTTTCGAATAGTCGAATAATAATCGAATAATTCCCAGCGATTTTCGAATATTACTTTTGCTTGAAATGCCCATCCCTAATTTTGAACATGGCTAAACTTGTCCCAGCACTCTTTCTTTGCCTAACACTGGGTGGCATATCTGTTCCAGACATTAACACAGTTCAAAGCAACACACAATTCAGAGCACAGCATTAACGTTATTTTGGACTTAAAAGTCTAGTATTTAGAATTAACAACTGAATATTGTTATGAAACAGGAGATGTTTGCCAAATGAGTGTGCTAGCTTGGGAATGTTGGCAGACAGCTATAAATGGAAAAGCCAATTTAAGACTCCCCAGCATATCTTATGCAAAATGCAGTGGTTGTAAAACAGAAAAAAAAAAAGAATTGAAATTCTTTGTAGAATAGGTGATAAAAGGCTAACCGCATTAGCATCTGCACACAGAAAAATCGACAGGACAATAAAACCTAAAAAGATCCAAAAATAAAGACAAATAAGGCATGAAGAAACAGACTAAATCTTCCTGCCACTTCCAGCAAAATGTAAAATGCTTCAAAACAAAGTTGTAAAATGCTTATTACATAGTTAGGGGAAAAAAAAAAACTGTCCCTTTCCGACTGTGAGCGACAGTGTGGAGGCGCTATCATTGTGAACCTGAGCCTGAATCAGCTGGAAAACAAACAGACAATGCTCGTGAGTAACCTCAACATTTAAGAGCTGACAGCACAGACACAAAGCCATGGAAACCTGATCTCGGAAAAAGAGAGGGGCCCCGGATCTCTAAAGGCAGCGCTAGGTGATGTCATGACCAAGGCTCTGAGGCTGGATCCAGTTACAGCCGCATTTGGGTCACGCAAGGGGGGGCCACGGTTGTTAGGGGTGAAAGGCAGTGAGAGAGAGTCATGGAGTTCACAGCTGAGGGGTTGTGATGCTGAATGAGTTACTGGTGGTAGGTGGGCAGAAAGGAAAAAAGAGAGACGGTCCTGCTGGGACACTTTCAGTCTCTGTTTTTCTCAGACTACTGGACTTAAATCCTCGAAAATGTATCTCTTCAATCCAATTTTTGTTAGAAGCACACTATAAACTGCATTCTAAACAACTTAAAGGTTACTTTAAATTCCAGTCATGAATTGCAATGGGATACATGAGAATGTAATCCAATTGGATGTGGCTGTCTTAGTCACTACTAAAACCATGAAGCAACTGGTTATTTTAACCAGTATGAATAATTCTATCAAAGTAAGACAAACAATATTAAAGGGGCAACAGAAATTATTAGCAACTGACAGGAAACTTTAAAGACCTTCATTATACAGTACAAAAAAAAAAAAAATAGTTCTGTCATCATTTACTCACTTTAATGCTGTTCCAAACGTGTATGAATGTTGGTAACCACCAACAGTTTTTGTTTGAACTGTGACAATTTTCAAAATATATTTTATGTTCCAGAGAGGCAAGAACAGGTTTGGAACAACATGAATGAACGATTTGAATAACTGATCTTTGAATTTTCCTTTTTGGGTGAACTATGAAAAGCATAATGAGCAACCTCCATCTTCTTTGGAGCAAGGCAGAGCTTACCTCTTTGGTATGTGGGAACAAATGAGAAGAAACCAGAAATAGTACAATCTTTGCTTCTAAGTGGAAATTTATAAAAATCTTTATTCTGTTTAATCTAATCTAATCTAATGGTTCTTAATCCTGATCCTGGTCCTACAACCACACTGCAGCCCAGATGCAAACCTTTATCTTGATGGTATTTACTCAAAGGACAGAAAGTTTTGGAAATCCCACAAACATTTTGTAATGACATCCACTCACGAGCCATTGTACAGATGTTCATAAACTATATTGAATACAAATAAAGCAATTAAATAAAGTATGTACTGTAGGCTTAACCTATTTGATGAATTTAGTAAGCATTAAGACAATTTGCATTGCAAGCGTTGCTTCTGTGTTAATGATTCACTGCTGGTTAAAGTGCAAAGTGGATTCTTGTACAGGAAACAAACACTGCTCATTCCTCCAAAAAAAAAATTATTTCACTTTGTAAAAGCAGATAGAGAGCCAAGTACTTGTTCTACGAATGAATTAAAAAGCAACCGCAAACAGAAAAAAAAAAAAAGAGTGCCAGTGAAAAAGACAGCATTAATAAAAATGGGTAATCAGCTGCAAATCACTGCTCCGCTGCATCTGCTGCGTTGTGCGATAGAGAATTGATCAAAGGTATTACTGTGAAGCTGCTCACCACGGGAAGCTCATTCTGCAATCCACATGTCTTTCCCCGGATTTCTCCAAGTAATCCCAAATGTGTGTCTGTGAGAACTGAAACAACCTGATTCTCTCTCACACTCTTGCTTTCTCAGTCTCACCCCACTCTCTCTCTCTGAGCCCGCATAAACACACACACACACAAACAATGCTTATCTAAAGTACAAAGGCCCTCAACCTGTGCAGCAGCAAAGCAAAATGTACTCCCAGTGGAGTTCAAAATATGTGGGGGGTGAATTACTGGCTTTTATTTCTTATCAGCTATGAAACTGTATTTTGCATTAAAACAACAGAATTATTTCATAGTCTTGAAAATTCCCTTCTGTCATTCGCAGCATCACAGTTTCTCTGTGAAACGTCACTTGTTACAATCACGTCACATTGTAATTTGTTTGCTTATGTTTTTGTTTTACTGACCAAAGTCCCTTGTAACTCATTGGTTTCTTGATATATTTTGAACCATGGTATGGAGTGTATTGACCACATACACTACCAATCATAAGACAAGAACAGTTTTAAAAATTGTTTTTTTTGTTGTTGGTGGGTTTTTTAAAAAAAAAAAAAAAAAAGCTGCAGTCCGCAAGTTTTGCCTCTTTGTCGCCATCTCTGTTTGAAAACCTGGAATTGCAGTTACTTGCGGAATTATCTAGCTTGCGTGGGGGCTGTGCTCCGGCATGGCTTCAGCGCGGATGAATCTAATGTTTTGAGGTGAATGTGTGGCAGTCAGTCACTGCACTGTTGTGGATGTTCAATGTACTTGGCAATCACAGATTCTAGCCTACGTCTTGGAATATATGACCCAAATAAGAATTTTCACCGTATATTGCCATCTGAACAAGTAACAAGTCAGCCACGTTTGTTCTGACCAACTGAGGAAAAACATTACAATAAATCTCGCTACCAATGGTGATTAAATCTAACGATTGGTTAGCTCATATCACATCAAACCGTGCAAATTATTATTATTGTTGTACTTTATTCTCAAATTATTAATGTTAACAACATCAGCATTGCGTTACTATGAGTATAGTGTGTATTAACGTGTAGATTTCAATTTCTGTACAGTCTAATTGACATGCCATTCGAATTTCATATTAAGAAATTCTTTTAACCCAAAAAGCAAAATTATGCTCCTTTTCGAACTGGTAGGGCTGGGCGATTTATCTCATGCAATATGCATGCGCATCTCATCAGTAAAACCGGCTCCTTGATTAGCGGTAAATCCCCATCACCTGTTTTCAAATGGAGCGGCATTTAATACACGGAGCCGTAGTTCACTGAGAAGCTACGCAATCTCGCGTTCATTATCGAAGGCGATTCATCTGCGATAATGAACGTGATATTGCGTAGCTTGTCAGTGAACTACGGCTCCGTGTATTAAATGCCGCTCCATTTGAAAACAGGTGATGGGGATTTACCGCTAATCAAGGAGCCGGTTTTACTGACGAGATGCGCATGCATATTGCATGAGATAAATCGCCCAGCCCTACGAACTGGTTTACTTTAAAATACAAATCTTGTGTAATCCCAGGCTATCTGTAATCAGATGCATATTTAAAACCGGAATATAATTTAATTTCATTCACATGTGTTTCATAAAAACATAATCCTTTCTGGATTACAATCCGCCAAAAAAATGATACATTTAATTATTCTAGCTGCTGTGAGAAAAGGCTATAAACGATCCGTCATTTGCAGGATCCTCACATGCAATAGCCTACTAGCCGGGACAACTTCTTTATGTTTACAGACGTGACGTAATGACGCAGTGCCATGCTTGAATTTCCCGCGAAAACCTACCCATACCACTTAAATTAGAAAACATTATTATAAGGTAACCGTTGTGAATAGGGCTTAAGTAAGGTGATAGTTTTGAACACTGGCTGGTTATGTACTTGCTCAAATATTGATTTCTGATCAGTTTTAACCAAAAAAAGTTACGGACTGCAGCTTTAAGTAAATGTTATTCTTTTGAACTTTACTATTCAAAGAATACTGAAAAAAAATGTATCATGGTTTCCACAAACATATTAAAGTTAAAAACAGTTGTGCACATTAATAATAATAGTGCTGTCAAACAATTAATCGCATCCAAAATAAAAGTTTGTTTACCTAATATGCATGTGTGCTGTGTATATTTATATATAAATACACACGCATGTATATATTTCAGAAGAATAGGTTATGATTATATATTAAATATTTATTTAAAATATAAATTATATTAATATAATATAGACGTAAATATTTTCAAAATATATACTGTAATGTGTGTGTATTTATATATGCATAATGTACACAGAACACATTATGCAAACAACTTATTTTGTATGCGATTAATCGCGATTAATCGTTTGACGGCACTAATTAATAATAATAATAAAAGGAAATCAATCTTAAGCACTTGAACAGCACATTAGAAGGGTTTCTAGAGGATCATGGGACACTAAAGGCCCCAATATACTTCAAACGAAATCGAAGAACGAACTGATATGACGTCATTTCAAACAAAATCAGGCCGAATCAAAGTTCATTTTGAGAAAGCGAACTTTCTGTACCAAACACATGCATTTCTAATAAATGTTACACCATACTGCTGCTGCTGTTGTTCTTTCAATAAGTGAATTTAAAAGGTAAACAATAAATGAAATGCCAAAAGAACATACAATAATAAACCTTTGTTTTTATCAAATCATGATACCATATAAAATATAAAAACGTGTAATTTATCCAGTTTAATAAAAGACCTAGATACAGCATCATTGCATCGTTGTTGTGTTTAGAGCATTCGCGTGAGTGTCGCGACACGTTTACATTAATATACACCTGCCTCCAGCAGTGTGGGGGTGTTGGAATGTTCGAAAACAGTATACCGTCGCTCAGTCTTTTCGAACTTCTTTTTGCCCCCACACGAATAATGAAAACGAACTTTGTTTGAAGTATATCGGGGCCTTAAAGACTGGATTAATGGCTGCTAAAAATTCAGCTTTACCATCAGAGGAAAACTTTTAAAATAGAAAATAGTCATTTTATATTGTAATACTACTTCATAAATTATTTATTTTATTGTATTTTCGATCAAATAAATCAGCCTTGGTGAGGATAAGAGAAAGCTTTTGAAAACATTTCTTTTATCAAATCCTGAACTTTTTAATGCTAGTGTAAGGTAGGGCTGGGTATCAGCAACATCACATGCATTATGATACATGCTGCAATCCAAAACATAACTGAGTTGCCTTTGAAACTCTGCCATATATGAAAAAGAGAGTTTCGGTGTGTAAGCAAGACATGAGTGAATCTGGAATATCAATCTTCACAATTTAGTTTTTTGAGCACAGCGTCTCTGACTTTGGCTCTGACTTTACGGGGGAATGTCTGACGTATGTTTGGATTAGCTGCTTCTTTATTGACTGAGCCATAGGAAACATGAATTAACAAATCAATAAATAAATGTGAGAAAATAAATTATTAATAGCCCTAACTTACAGATTCATCAGTGGTACTTGAGACCCCGTTTCTGCAGTGGCAAGACAAGCCCATATGGCCACATGTGAAGAATCAGAGCTCCAAACACTCCACAGATCCTCTGAGCTGCTGCCCTACTTTCCATGCTGCAGAGAGAACTCTGTGTGGGTGTTGCACTCGCCCAAGCGGATCACTCTGATTCCGTTCTAATACCGAAACCAGCCTGTGATACCAGAAACAGCCAGATGAAAGCAAGCATTGGGCAACTTATTCAATAATTAATGAGGAAAGGGGTGGGGCTTTGATCTGCCAACACTAATTCAAATTAATGCTCACAAAAAGGTCAACATGGCCATTAACACTTTAAAACAGCCAGGAAATCAGCTGCAGGTGCTGATAAGGTCACCAATTCTTCTTATGTGAAACCAGGAAGGAAAAGGCTTTATTTTATCATTTTATTACATCTCCTTCCTGGTTTCTAATGTGGCAATTTAAGTAAATTTTGCTTAATTAAAAAGGTTTTCCAAAGCAAGCAAGGTTTAAATGTCTTTGTCAAATGTTTTACTCTGCTTTGCTATCATGTGAGCTTTATGACAATGCTGAGGCTTGTGTTGACTCGAGAGGAGACACACTCTCTGACATGTGCCAGGCAGCATTACACTAATGGCATGAGTACTGTGGGAGACAGCAGGTGATAGGGCATTGTTAGTCATCTCTGGGACCAGCTGTAGTCTCCAGCTGTCCTGATGAAGGCTGGGGTCAGAGGTCAGTTGGCCTGAGCACCACTCCCACTCTGCTATTTAATAAAGGTCACAGATCAAACTGGGTTAACATACTAAATCTGAAGGGAATAAGATGGAAAAAGCACAAATGCACAACAATATCTGATCATTTCTAATGCAGAACAAATGTGAAATACATAGCATATCATGAACATTTTATATGAATGAGTTTGCAGTAAATAATATTTTAAAACATCTTTTGGGGGGGTTTGGGGTCAATAAATGAATACTTTAATTCAGCAAGGACACATTAAATTGGTCAAAAGTGTTAGTAAAGACTTTAACATTAATACAAAAGATTTCTATTTCAAATAAATGTTAATTTGATCATTCTGTTTAAAGAATTCTGAAAAGAAACATCAATTTCCAAATAAATAAAAAAAAATTATATATCAGTTAAAAACTGGTAATAAGAAGAATGTGTATTGTGTACTGAGCACCAAATTGGCATTAGAATGATTACTAAAGGATCATGTGATATTGAGGAATGGAGCAATCACTGCAGAAAATGCAGCTTTACCAACACAGCAATAAATAAATTTTAAATTATTTTAAAATAGTAAAAGTTACTTTAAATTGCAATAATATTTAATAATAATAATAATAATACTGTTTTACTCTATGTAAATGCAGGCTTAAGGTCCTTGCACAGTAAGTCTGAAATTTAAAAAAAAAATCCTATTCATCATCCTTTCCTATCAAAATGCTTGCTATGCGAAAACGCAGAAAAACGAATCTGGTCCGATTTTTTTTTTTTTTTTTTATGACAGACGAAAGTTTCGGAGGCAGTGTGCAAACATGATTGACAACATGAGGTCGTATTTATTTTTTAACGAGAATTTAAAAACGTTTAAAAAAATAATAATTTAACCAACCCCACACCTTTGATAAGTAGTGTGAAAGGAGGAATAGGATCAGGACACATCACTAGCAGGACTCGAACCAGTGTCACCCACGTGAATAATTTGGAGCAAATTCACCAACAATGTTCATGACATTTCCTTCAACTATATGTGAGCAACTCTCACACTTGCTATCATTGTGGATTACAGGAGAACTGAAACTGGCAGACAGACAGTTCCCAAGACCCTCATCTCCCGCAGGTTCTATATTTGGAAAAGTACTGTGCCATCGCTTGTCTGAGAACACAACACAGCCACCCCAGCAAAGGCTTTCAATGTGTTAACATCATGTCAGTGCTCTTGACATATCACTGTTTGTACAAGAGAGCAGGCTAAATTTGGACCGCACCAGAAGAGAAGCTGGACAAGACTACAACTCCTCAACACAAGGATGGACGAACTTTAAAACGAAAGTCTGCAAGTCTGAAGGCCAAACAAGTGGACAAAAAACAAAAGCATTTCCTTTAAAAAAAAAAAAAAAAAAAAAAAAGGCTGTAGATGTTTATAACTTCCTGCTTTTCAGCATTAAAGAATGCTTAAACCTATAATGCAATAAAGTTGTTCCGTTCATCTAAAACGACCTTAAATCAAATCAAAGATTCGTGCTTTAAGCAGTAAAAGGAAGTACGCGAGTAATAATTTAACAAACAGAGATCATTTAAAACTAAAAAAATATACATTTATTTGCATATGCCACTTGTCTGCAACATAGATGGTGTAACACCCAATATGTACTGAAATTTGACCAAATGATGCTCCCAAAACACTTCTGGGAATGGGATAATTGTTCAAGTGTTGTGCTTTGGCAAACACTAAAGATGAAGACTTGAACCAAATCCTCCAGATGACATTGGGTGAAGCACTCGTACCTGTTCTGTTCCTCTAGTTTGGCCAACAGCTCCACATCATCCGGGCTGAGCTGGGTCGGGGAGGCTGAGGAGGGCGAGGACAGCGAGGCCGTGGATGAAGCCACAGCGGTGTGCAGCGAGGAGGGGGTGGCCACCTGACTAGCCATCTGACTCACCGTGAGCGACACTGAGTTCTTCACCCATGAAAGAGTCGAACTCAGCTTGCCTGCTACCTTGTCTGTCGCCACCTTTGGAAAAATGAAAGAAACTTGTTTAATTGTAAAAATGAATTCAGAAAACATAAAACGAATGATTTCATCTTTGCAAGCAAGGATGCTGAGATGGCCTGACATACTGAGAGCCTAACAATCTCAAACAGACATTCTCATGTATGGAAAAATTCAGGTCAGTAACAGCTTTGTGATGTCCAATATTTGAATGTGGCAAAGTTCTCAATACCGCATACAAACACATTGGTTTTCATACTTGGTTTGGACTGTACTGTGCAATTGTTCACTTTCTCTTTTATAATACCTTTTTTTGTCTGTGATTTTAAAAACACTCATAAAAGCACTATTTTTAAAACTAAAAAATGACCCAAAATTACAAATTTTCTTTCTTCCATAGAACACAAAAGAGGATATACTGAAGAATTTTGATAATCAAACAGTTGTGGTTACCAAAAAAATTACATTTCTCCTTTGTAATCATCAGACAATAAAAGACAGCCTTTTCAGACAAAAACTTAGACGTACCTTTGAGATTATCTATACGCTAATGTACTCCTAAAACTTTAATATTTTACACATTTACTATATTTCTTTTTTTTTTTTTTTTTAGGAAAACCAAAATATTGATACCTCATCTTCCACTCTTTGTGGGCATGTCTAATTATTTGTCCAATAAATTATTTTATAAATGAAAACCTCCCCACCACTAAAAGCAATTATTACTTGTCTCTGACTAAACATGACCACCTTCCTCATTCAATGAAAAATATGCTACGTCAACACAGGAAAGGAAACTGTATTTGTGAAGCCATTTTATAGGCTCTTTAAACTAGGGCTGTGCAATTAATCGAAATTCAGTTTCGATTTTGATTTAGGCCTCCAACGATTATGAAAACACAGTAATCGAAATAAAACGATTATTGCGCCCCATTCTGCCCCCTTTCCAGTGGTGCGCTTTCGTTCCTCCATAAAAGCCCAATTTAGCTTGCCAATCAGTAAAATCATGTAACGAGACTTTTGCGAAACGGGACGTGCTTGATTTAATTTGATTAGATTTATAAATGTTTTTAAAAACGTGAACGAGAACTTGCGCTTCCTCAGGAGGATTACTGTGTATGCGCTCAGAGACGGAACACAACACGGATATGTAAAGTCATCTTTCAGCGCCTAAACGGTCAAATACGCCCAAAACTGTGTCGCTTAGTGATTATTCACATAACCGAGGAGGGTTTATGTAATAAATGAACGTAAGAATGAAAATACGTGTGTAACAGTAAATTGGATCCGTGCAGCTCTAAAAGTGACAGCGGACTATATTCCTGCTGCAACTGTGTGCTTAATATTAATCAAACAACAAAAGACAAAGACAAAATCACTCACTACTCTTTACTGAAGGACATTTGTAGCTTTAATAAGTAACAAAGAAAGTTTAATTCTTACAGTGAAGGCTATGCTGTTTTATTTTATTTAGGTTATTCATTTTCTCTAGTAGTAGGCTGTTAACTGTATACTTTGGACTTAAACTTAAAGCACAGTTTGTTTCATTTTGTATCTTTTTTTCTATTGTATTCTTTTGCTGTTTTATTACTGACATTGTATTCCTTGCTTTTTTTATTACTGGCAGTTTAATTATTTTCAATTATTTTTAGGACCTTTTTTTAACTAATATTAGTTACTCTAGTATTCTGTCAGAATATTGAGAATTGTGACATTTCGCTGGTCTCTAAAATGTAGATGTCATAGCAACCTTATTTACAGAAAATATTTATTTGATATATATATCACTATCTTTAAATAAATCTTTTATATAAAGTTTTGGTCATATGGCCCACTAATAATCGTTTTAAATAATCGTGATTACAATATTGACCAAAATAATCGTGATTATGATTTTTGTCATAATCGAGCAGCCCTACTTTAAACTGTGTAAAGGGTTTTATAAAACACTCATTCCTTACAGCTACAAGAGCAAAATGGTTTACTAGGTCATTAGTTAGGTGTGTACACCATAGATTGGAAACTGATGCCATTTGTCATTCTATATTTTCAAATATGACCTCTAAAAGGTTCGGACTAAGGGAATGTTTGAGGTCATTGTGTACTTTCCACCGGAATGACAATCATACAAACACTGACTCACACGAAATGAATCACAATGAAATGAAGACATCAAAAAGGCACCAAGCAGAAACTTATGTCAACTGACACTACGGAATACCTTAAGACAACCGGGAACAGCAGGCAGAACACTGTAACATTAGAAAGCCAAGAACTCTCCTCCATCTAGGGTTTCCTTGGTGTACTTTGTTCTTACCTGAAGAAAGATGCCACCTTAACTGAGGTCCTCGCTAATTCCATAAACAAATCCACAGGAGAAATAACAGGTAAATCACAAGAGTCTTCCGTCTTCAAACACCATCAGCAGCTTTGCAAATTCCAAAAGTCACACTGTTGTGTAGGTGTCACCTAGGGTCAAAGTGCTCATGTAGAAGACAGTGAGGCAGCTGTAAAGCAGACAGAAGCGGTATAAGCTTCTGCTTTCCCTTTTACAGCTGTAGTAACGCTAATTCATGCCTTGGAATTCACCCTACAGAGAAAAAAAAAATCCTTTTCCTGCAAAACGTCTGTGACGTCTGAGCTCACCACACCGAGCTTCACGACATAAGTGAGCTGTAATGATAAACCCAGGGGAAGTCTACCTCTGCACAACAAAGCAGGTTTCTCATTTGCATGCGGCACTTCTCTGAATCCTCTACAAGACAGATCACGTTTCCTCTTGCAATCTCCATTTCTGACAAATTAAGACCACATGCCTATGCACAGCTTCTGTGGTTTTACAAACCACCAAAATTTTATAGTATTCCCCAGCAAAAGGCCTAGAAATGACTCAAAAAAGTCAAGGTTGGAAACACCCTTTCTTAGATAGCGTTACAGTCAGAAGAGTGACACAGAACGAGGCAGGGCATAAACAGGAACACCAGAACAAAGTGCAGTTACAAATGAAGGAGCAGTCTAAGGATTGACAGGTGTCAATAAAATTCATATACATTGATTGTATAATTATATAAAATGCATAAAATTACAATATATAATATACACCATATATTTTTCTATTTAATTGCATTTCATTGAGAGTTTGTGTGTGTTTGTTTGTGTGTAATTCATAAGCCCTTTGTGTGCATTGTAAAAATAAAATGAAGATTATTGAGTATGTTTTATAAGAAAATATTTTATTTCAGTCTTTCTATTTAAAAGTTTCACATCTAATTCAATGTTCTACTTAACGTTTCTTGAGAATTTTACTAGCAATTACTCAGCGAAAACTGAATAAAGTCTTTATATCTCTAGAAAAAATGAATCCAAGGCACTTCTTCTGGTTCCAAAATGTTAAAAAGCCTTTATTAAAACATGGCTCACTCTAGAAACATTAAAAACTGCACACTGATGCATTTCGGCCACCCAGCCTTCCTCAGAGTGTGTCAGATACAAAATTGATCACAGGTGTAGATATAATCAATTGCTCAAAAAAGGAAGATACCAAAATAACCATTACAAGGGGGGACCATAATATCACAAACTGTCACAAGGTATAATCACATCTCCCCAAAAAAAGGAAAACAGCCATAACAACAAGAATCACAATGATGAATCATTTTACAAATATGGAGTTAAGTCTAATTCCTCATTCAAACCAGGAAAAATGGTGGCTTTTAACTTTTAAAGTCTTTATATAGTCGTTTTCTTTGCACACAAAAAGTATTCTCTTTGCTTCGTAAAATTACGGTTGAACACCACTGATGTCTCAAGGACTTTTTAAATAATGTCCATACTATGTTTCTGGGCCTGGAAACATTTCAGCTATGTTGCTGTCTACACTAAAAAATGCTGGGTTAAATGCAACCCAGCGATGGGTAAAATATGAACGAACCCAGCAACTGGGTTGTTTTTACCCAGCAGCTGGGTTACTGCCCAGAAGGTTGGGTTAAACATTTAACCCAACTATTGATAGTTTTCACATGACGTCACACCGTTATAGGAACGCCCACTTGGCGGGCAAAACGAAGCTTTGCTCCACTGACCGCCAGCTATTTTTACGCAGATTGCATCAAGTAATAATATAGTAAAACACAGATATTAAAAGGCGAGATTCAGTGGACACCTTATTGATGATGTATATTTTGTACAGGCAAGAGGATGAAGCCAGAATATAAACGCAATGTGCAAAGTTTCACGTTAAATGGCTTCCCATAGAAAACCGTTAGAAGGAAAACACTGAACTGTTAAGCAGACTGCGTTCGTATTCCGGCCTCATCTGCTTGCCTGTGTAAACTATGCATCATTAATATAGAGATTACTGAATTTGATCTTTTAATATTAATGTTTTAAATATACTAAGGCACTTTAAGTGTTTTTACAACGTTTTGTCGCACTGTTTATGATTTAAATATTGCCGCGGGTGCTTAATATGGATTTCAAATGGCCAAAACTTGCATTTTGTTCAGAAATACCTTTGTTTTATTCTTTTGAGAGGTGATCTAAATATTTGCGGCTGGGAAACAGATGAAAAACTGACACGCTTGTGCTGCAGTTCTATGGATGTTTTGCCCTCCAAGTCTTCGAGCCGGTCACGTGACTGAAAACTATCAATTGATTGAAAACAACCCAGCATGTGTTCTGTCCAATATTTACCCAGCACTGGGTTGTATTTATCCCAGCATTTTTTAGAGTGTATGCAGGCTCAGAAAGCTCTTGGATTTCATCAAAAATATCTTAATTTGTGTTCCGAATATGAATGAAGGTCTTACAGGTTTGGAACGACATGAAGGTGAGCAATTAATGACAGAATTTTCATTTTTGGGAAACTATCCTTTTAACAATAAATAATATGAATTACAACTTTTAGTTGGGTAAGAATCAACCAATACATAAGCAATAGTTGAGTTGAAATTTCATAAGCCACATGCCTCATCCTCACATTGTGTACCAACAGAACTGGCCAGTTTGTCAGAGATCTGCGTCAATCATTATGGCAACAGCTGTACCGCTTTCACACAGCTGTTAACTGGTTCTGTGCATTAGGAGCTGCACACACACATGCATACAATCTGCCTGGCTTCATAAACCGAAATCAGATTTCAGAGCCCTCCCTGCTGATCTACCCATGAGCACAGTCTTTTATACATCATGCAACACACATAAGAAAGTAAAAGAAACTGAACTGTCTCACCACATCACAGACCGTATCATTCTCTCAGCTGTGGTACATGTCTGACTGACTGAGCATGCTAGCACTGTCAGAGAGGTGAGTCAATACTGCAAGTACAGAAAACATCATTTGGGTAAGCCTGACTTAGCCTCTCAGGGGAACGAGGGTTTTCATACACAGAGGAGGAGAGTAACTGCTAGGAAACAGAACAATATCACTTCCTCTGCTCTGGCCTTCTAAATGATTCATGCAGAGGTGCTGGGCTGTGTTTGCTGAACAAGACAAAAAAAAAAAAAATATGAGATGAAGGTCAGGCCTCATGCATTTTCATTATGTTTAATGATATTTCCCAGGTCTCCCTCTTCTAAAAGTGGAACTACTAACTACTAAATACAAAAACACAAACAGGTACATAAAAGGCAAGTCCGGCACATATGCAATTTCTGCGTGCCACGGACATGAAAATGTCAGTTTTCAGACATGAAATCATCCGACATGAAAAGACGTTGTAAAAAACAGAACTTGAAACCTGTGCAGTCTTGCACAATATACATACTGCAGAAGGAAACAACTTTAATCTTTTAGTTCATAACACATTAATTGCAAGTAACACCATTTAAAATGAGGGCGAACATAAAAATGCTATATAGAATTCACTTTTGTACTAGAAATTAGGGAAGTGTGAGTAATTAGTGCAGAATGAGTAGCCAACTAGTAAAAATTCAACAAGAATGTCACTTTTTTGCTGTTTTTTTTTTTTAATCATCGAATTTTTATTTTCATAAATGCATAGCTTTAAGTCAGAATTATGTTAAAATGTTATAACATTTACTATACTCCAAGAAAAGCCTGTAAAAATAGGGCCAAAAGTAGTATTAATATGAAGGAATTTTCAGTATTTATTTTTCCACAGGTGTTTAACGCGTATTTTGAATTATACATTCATTTACAGTTGTGCTTTAGGGTTAAAGGAAATGTTGGTCAATTTTTACAATTTATGTAAAGTTTGTGAATAAAATAAATATTTAAATACTATTTTAACAGTAGTTTTGTCAAGTGTTGTCAAGTACGTACAATCAATTTCACAAAACAGACAGCCCTATTAGATATTTAAAAATACTGTGATCCTTTTTTTTCTCTGCACTGGATAAACAGGACAAAGACGCATTAATTCATGACTCAAGTTTCTGTTGTGAGTGACCTCCACCTGACAGTGATATACTGTCAATAAAAGCCCCCGACAGTCAGGCTTTGGCTCATCCTGGAAGGAGAACAAGAAAATGATGTGCTTGCACTTTCTATCCGCACTGCTGGAGGTTCAGCAGAAGGAAAAAAAACAGACTACATGGACTTTTGAACATGCTGAAGTCAACACAATGTTTTCCAGCAACCCATTAACTGGCCAGAGGTACAAATGCAGAGTGAGAGCCAGAGAAGAGAGTGTACATTAAAGACAGAAAGCAAATAACAATAACAGAGTCTGTCATTACGTCAAGCTGCGTAGAAACCTGCAGACACGCATGCTGGCACAGATCCTGTGCTGCACAGGAAAACAGGAAACAGCAGCTATAGATGACCACCGTTTTTGGTGCTATGACCCTGTGCTGACCCTGCTAATGTAGCACAATACACAAGCTGTGTCCGAAACCGCTCCCTATCCACTATATAGTGCACTATATCGGGTGTCAGCCATTTTGTAGTGCTGTCCGAATTCTGAGTGAACGACTTCATTCCCTACATTCGTTCACTACTTTTTACCCACAATGCATTCTGATTTCGAGTGTACAACCGATGTACACTCGCTGAAGCACTATTTCCCACAATCCAATGCGGAGAACCGACGAGCTGGAAGAGAGAGCGGGAGCGAGCGAGTTTGAATGAGAGATTCCGTTTAATTTACAAAAATGATGATAATTTAGTTGATATTTAAAAATGTTCGTTGGTGGCGTATTCATTCTGATGTCAAATTAACGGTCGCCTGAGGGCGCTCTACGGCCATTGTCATCTTATCTGTGAGCAAAAACGCTGCTCGGGAGAGTTTCGAGATACTACAAACAATAAATACATAAAATTATGAACGTGTTAATGTGAGTTTATTTTTGTTGACAGTATTTTAATAGTATTTAATGATTATGAACATACAAGACAAATTAATAATATACCATCAATGAAACCAAGCTGATTACAATATAAAGTCATTTTAAGTGTTATTGCTATTAATATTATTTTATAAAATATAAAAGTACATATGTGAGGAAGATGTTTTTGCAACAGTCTCACGCGCAGTGTACACGTCACCGTCCGAATCCGTTCACTTCATTTCGTTCACTCCTTCTGATATAGTCCACTCAACTGCCATACACTATATAGGGATTAGTGAATGAGTGAATGAGTGAACGAGTGAGCGATTTTGGACAGTTACAGAGTGATTCTCTACACCTCCACACAAAATCTTCTGACTGCAAAATGTATTGATAATAAAAAAAGTGATGCCTGATAAGTGCGAATGAACAGAGGAAAGTAGACTAACTTGAGTCAGACATGCTGTCTAGACTGACTTGATTATGCATCAAAGTTAAAAATTACTGTTATGGTTTTTACTGCAGCATTCACTAATGTTTTGTGTAACTTGTCCTTGTAACCTACAACGTTGTCATGATTACTGCGGTCTTTATTTATTTATCATTATCTTGAATAATCATACCACGGCTATTTTCCATACAAAAACAGGTCATAAACAACCACATCTGTCAAGCTCCAATAAAGAAAAAAGTTGCTGACATAACTTTGGCACTATATTCAAAGTGATCTGAAGTTTTACAATAACTTTGTTAGAAAAAAAAAAACACTAAGTAGCCTAGTCATTCACAGATAATCTTCCCTCTGGTGAAGCATTTGTGGTCACATTCAATCCGATTGATGTCTCAACGTGTCACACCAGGTTTTACATAATTTATAGAAGGCCGTTTAAATATCTACGAAAGATTTGTGAGTTGCTTCTCTTTTTTTGGTGGTTCTCCACATTCTTCAAATGTTGTCCTTTTCTGCTTCATGGAAAAGAATAACAGCAAATAGACTCAATGACATAAGGGTGAATAAATAATAATAGTTTTGGTTTTGGGGTGAACCATTCCTTCAGAGCAATAGAAAAATGTCACTCTGCAAGTCTGAGCTGCCTCTCTGTGAGCGAAGACAAAGCTGTGAGTCTGATTCCCTGCTAATTTTTTAAACCAAGCGAGCAGGAGGCGGTCATGTCTCTAGCTAAAGCTCTGTGGCCTCCACTGTTTGTTATGGATTCTGCTTCAGCTGTCCAAATAGTCCAACAACACACATCAATATAAAGAGAGCTTTAAGACAACAACTGACAAACACAGCATGGGGTTATTTTGGAAAACAGCTATTTATCATTTTCAACACCTGTTCACTACAAGGAAAATAATTTTGCTTTAAGACAAGAGAGAGGTTTAGGCATTTTGCAACAGGCAAATTCAATCAATATGCTCCGTTTATGTTACAATACTCTGGAAGCCCACTAAGACATTTGTGTTTTTCACAGTTCCAGATTCACACTTATTCACATTAATTCAACTTCACACTTATTCAAGTTCTAATGAGGAAGTCTGGGTGAAAACTGGATGGGTAATATTTCTGATTACAAAATAATGTGCAGTGTACCAATGGATTCCTAAATCTGCCATCCAATAACTGCAACAAGCTTTGTACTTTGAAAAAAAAGGTAGTCCCAGGGTTTAGGGTTTATTACTATAGTTGCTTGTTATAGCATGCCTATTATTAACATATTGGCTGTTTATTAGTACTTATAAAGCACATATTCTGCATAACCATATTTCACATCCCTAATCCTACCCAATTCCTAAATTTAACAACCTTACTAACTACTAATAAGCAGCAAATTAGGAGTTTATCAAGGCAAATGCCATAGTTAAGTGAGAATTGGACCTTAAAATAAAGTGTGACTGATTTGACAAATATCATGATAATAATTGAAACTGACTTATATGAAAAATTTTACTGTGATAATTTTTTAGCCATATCATCCAACCCTACTGTTCAAACCACGGTCAAATTTTTGCATGCAATGTGTCTGTTTAGACCAATGCATTTTAAAAACAAAACAATAGAGAATGAAAATGCATTTCACTCTGTCTCAGGCTGTTTGTGAGTACCACCAAGTCATAGAAACAGTGTGTAATAGAAGCAGCTCGCTCTGGGCATGTGACCAAAAGCATGAAACTTATTGGTTGTTTGGTTAGCCAGCATATGTCCTCAAAAAGACAAACTAGACAACTTCACAAATGAAGTAATAAACATTTCTACCGAACAATTCAGTTACATTTCTGCTTTTGACTTCCTTTGCTGTAATTTTCTGTGCGAGAATGATAAAGTTCCATTTAACCCAGAATCTTCCTTCAAAATGCACTTGCATAAACAGCAGATGAACACTTCATGTATAGTCGATGACTTCTCACATGGCCCAGATGGTCTTCTCCCATATTACGCAACACTAAAGCACTGATTTACAACCACACTTTAGGGACTTATTGTAATGGAATGCCTTAAGTCTTCAAACCACACTAAGTTTAATGACGTCCTCTGTATGGGCCTGCAGCAAGAGGCCCGTCTCGCAGGTGGCGTCTTATCTAGTGATCTTCAACAGCATGCTTAAATCAAGGCTGCAGTTCTAGTTTTCCACATTGTTTGTCAAAGGGGATGACAATAACAAAGCAGCAACAATCTGAATACTGAAAGATGAACAGGCCAACATAAGACATGACATAACAGCAGAGTCAATGTTAGACCAACCAATGGCATTTCGCTGTGCGAGACAGACAGGAATATTACCAATAAACCTACACAACCCTTATACTAAGCAGATTTATTTTGTTGCATTGTATCTTTCCGCTCTCTTTCACCAGTCAGCACTTTACTGGTAGGGAATATGCAGGTTTGCTTATGTCTGTGCGCTACTGCCTGACTCAAACGTTTAAGGCCAGAAAGTCATGCAGTCTGAAAATGCCAGATACTCTTAAAAAGGGAACTCCAATAACGCCTGCCCGCAAGGCAAACACAAATTCCATTTGCTCAGGACAAATGGAAGCAAGATGGTTGTCTGAGGCACATGTGTGAGAAAGGAAGGACAGAGAAAGAGAGGGAGAGAAGAACAAGTTTAGACCGAGCCACATGGAGGCCATTTAGAAGAAGATCCCTGCAGGAATGCTCTGTTTAAGTCTTGCTCTATTCAATGTGACAAATTGTATGAAATGAGATGGAGCCAACATATTTGGACCATGTGAATAAGAACAATGAATGGTCCCAATAACCAATGCTTCAGGGTTACTGGAAAAAATAACATCAAAGCAAAGCAACAGCTCCTCTGCCAGACAAGAAACATTCCAGAAGACAAGTAAAGGCAAGTCATTTGGTCGCAAGACTTTGGTTATAATCTCAAGTGACACAGCCAAAGTTTACACCCACAAGCCACCACAAAGACATCTGCCCTCAAAATCACACCCTTACCCTTGAAGTCAGTCAACATCCAGCATTAGCATTCCCACAAAAACACATACTAGTTCTGATCTAGAAGACTGTCAGAAGCTTTTAGTGGAAGATTATCGGCCTGACAAAACAAGGATATCTAATCATATTACTGGCAAACATACCTCAGGTCATGCTATAGTCCACTTCCTGAAGCTGCATGTTCCACTAAAGTGCTACAACAGCACATAGCAATGCAGTTCGGTGTGCACAGAATAAGAAGGATGGGCTCACGACTAAAGTGGATCAGCAGCGATCAGAGGAGATCAGCTGTAATCACTGCAAAGCCAGAGTTAGAGATCCAGTGGTTCACGTTTCATTCTAGCGACCTTGATGGGGCCAGAGGATGACGGTGAAAGGTAACTATCTAAAGTGGAGAAAGGTGCTTTTTCTTTACTTCAGTATGAACTTCCCGCACTAGAAATCTCATCACCCTTGAAAATGTAAACACCAAGGTAGGGCTGGGCGATATATCTCATGCGATATGCATGCGCATCTCGTCAGTAAAGCCGGTTCCTTGATTAGCGGTAAATCTCCATCACCTGTTTTCAAATGGAGCGGCATTAATACACGGAGCCGTAGTTCACTGACAAGCTACGCAATATCGCGTTCATTATTGAAGGCGATTCATCTGCGATAATGAAAGCGATATTGCGTAGATTCTCAGTGATCTACAGCTCCTTGTACTAAATGCCGCTCCATTTGAAAACAGGTGATGGGGATTTACCGCTAATCACGGAACCGGCTTTACAGACGAGATCCACATGCATATCGCATGAGATATATCGCCCAGCCCTAACCAAGGATATCACACTAAATGGAAGGGAGAAAAATACTGAAGTAGTTGGAGTACTGAAGTAGTACTGAAGCGTTTTCCCAAAGCCACTGATCAACTAATCGCACCACTCTGCATGGCCCTTATGTTTACATTTCATTAACAAATTGTAACATCTAATATTTAGTCTAAATGGACCTTTAATAGTGACAATTAATAAACCTTATTCAGGTTAGTGATCATATTAAATTTACTGTGGATAAAAAACAAGGCTGCGAGGGACAGATTTACAGTTTTTACAATGGCGCACACGGTATCCTCCACATAATTTTCACCAACTCACAACTTTCAGAACTGTTTTATGGAGTTTCTGTCTACTGAATGTTATTTTCTGAAAAATGTTTCATTAGCTGAACAATCAGTATGCTGTTAAACAACAGTACAAACTATTGAATGTACTGTACTCCTATCCCTCATAGCCTCATTTTCATTTATATCAAAATTTAAATATGGTGCTACCCCGTTCTATAGCACAACCGATTATTAAAATTGAACATATGCTATCCTAAATGTCTAAAACATAAAATCTAAAATTTCTTTATTATTATTATTATTACTATTATTATTATTATCATATTGTTTAAAACATATTTACCAGACATTAGTTTTAGAACAGCTGTTCTTCAAACATTTGCACTGAGGTGACTAGTATGTACTTAATACAAATGTATAATCTCTGTATTTTATTAAGATTCTGAAATAAATGACAGATTTTTTTTCAATCAGGTAAAATCAATCATCCCTAATTCTTAATGTCCTTTTTCATATTTCACCAATTATTTAATTATTTTTAATATGTATAATTAAATAACTTTTAAATATTTTTTCAGATTTTTTTTGTCACAACCATGTCATGTCAAGTATAGGTATTATGTTTTGTACTAGAACTCACTGGTAACCTACTCAACATCTCCGAAACCATTTAGGCACTAAGTAATGTAAGATCCAAGCAATTAAGGCACCATATTAAAGTGGGTGCATGCAATAGAAGTACTGCCATGATTCTTGATGCATGCTTTGTGCAAAAGTATAAAACCATAATTAATGAATGTCTCTGTTGCTGTTTATCATGGCACTCCTCTAGTTTCCCCTGATCAATGCATGCTGAGTCTCACCCCACCCTAGACTAAACATCTTAACGTGGCACTGTGATCCGTGACAATGTTGTGACCACACGCACGTGCTTTAACCTCTGATGACCTGGGACTGTCGTATATGCCCACAAATATGGACTTGTTATTCAAAACTCAAATAATAACGGTAAAAATAAGAGAACAAATCCACTGGTTTTTAAATGTCTGTTGGCAAACAAGCCATCGGGCAGCTAATAACATCAGTCGTACAATACATGTTTGCATGATTTGGGATAAATCTTAATGTAAAAATGATAAATTGATAATGTATGGCAAATGTAACTTTTGTAAAAAATATATATATAATATGTTTCGCATATGTGCTGACTAGTGTTAGCTGTGTCTTACTGAGACGTCTGGCTAAAGGAGTTAGCAGTGGTGGCTAACTGATAGTCTAGACCTCAACTTGTAATACTGGGACTGTTTTAAGAGTCTCAAAACTGACAACTCTTAAACCATATTTTAATATTTAAACGGTGTTTTAGTAGCTGACAAGCAGCTAGATAAACTGAGCCTGAATAACTAAATGGACAACTATATAAACAACCACAACAAACAACGGACGCTGGTCGGCATTCACCTCTCTCCTGCAACAGGCACACACACACACACACACTAGATTAAAACGGTCTCAAGCTGTTTACCTTGAAGTCTTTTTCAATTCCAGGGGTTTTAGCTAAATATTAACTTTCCATGGAGCGAGGTAAAGTTGCATAACCTTGCCCACACGCGCACACAGGGTTCAAGCCCGACGTAAGCGGTCAGTTTTCACACTGGGGCAGGATTTCAACAGTCCAGTCCATAGAGAGGCTGAGTGTATAAAGCCTGTGTGCGCAGACAGCAAGGCAGTTGCCGCAGCTCCTCCAGCAGTCGCTCATGCCATAAGACGACGGTCTTGTGCGGCTGCGCTGGACAAAAGAACTGCGCATGCGCACAAATGCGCTGCCTGCATAGTTTATCAGCGCTCTACTACCCTCTGCTGTAAACAGTACATGTAAACACACATGCGCTTGTCTTCTTGCCGACAAAACGAATATTAAACACATTTAAAAACGTATAATATAATAAAACTCATTTTAAAAAAATCAGGGTCCACCTTGTTTTGCTCACTGTGCATCTTCGGTGACTAAATGTACAGCTATAATATATAAACAGAGGGCAACCAGGCAATATGGGAAAACATAATAAACAAAATGTAGTTATTTTAGAATCACTGACATAACAATTAGGCTATCTATTTGTTCTTCACAATACACGGCCATAAGCAAGATAGCTCAACTAACTTGAATACTAACAACAGTGATTTAAATGCAGTTCTACCTCTTTTCTTTGTATCTAAAGCAATAGTTTCAACTCCAAGTCAATATTTCACATGTTGTAATGTTTTTCTAACAATCCTCCAGTGTATTTCATTACTATAATCATTTTCCTCCACTGTTTTTATTTACTTGCTGCATTGAGATTGTCCTTGCTGTGTCATATTCTCTTAAAAAGGCCCTTGTGAAAAGAATAGGCCTGGTAATTGAATAAACTCACCATTAGATGGCTAGGTCATCTTCAAAATGTAGATTTCTCTTGAAAGTTAGTGAATACATAGACCGTTTGGGTACACTAATGGCAGAAGACGTCGTACAGTAACTAACTTTTCTGGTTTTGCTTGGTTGTGCTGACGTTAATCTCATTTCTTTCTGATGTAGGACACACCTTTCTCTCTCCAACAATGCATCACTGACGCAGCAATCCAGCCTATTAGAATTGCTTTACGTGGAACCTATTTTAAGACTCACAAAAAAAGACAATTACTTTCTCCATGTAATGAGGCTAATGTGTTCTCTTTTGAAGGTGTGTCTAACAGTTAAGCTGTCAAACACATTTTTTCAGCATTTCTTAAAAAAGTAAACATATTAAGGAGAACTCTGTTGAGATTATACAAAATAATTGCTCAAGATCTCATAGGTAATGACCATTGTTTATGTAGTTCCATCATAATGTCACTTCCACCACATCTCAAATTGTGTAGCATCCTGTGGTAGAAATAATAGCTGGGGGGATTATATTTAAATGATATTTTTAATAATTCTAAATAATTTTAAATAACTAACAATACAGTTAAATTATCCACACTTTTCCATAATTACAAAATCAATGACAAAAAACATTACAGCTTGATTGCTGTCCAATGTTCACACAGTAGTAAATAAATATTAATTATTAACTAATCATTACAAAAATATTTTGATTTATCAACATTAAAACACATGTAAAGTACAAACAAATTTATGAACATATCATTTAGAGTACAAACAGCCATTAATATTAGGCTATGGATAATATAATAATTATCACACTTCCAATTATGCAGATATAGCATTCTAAATAAAATACAAACAAATATTCAAATAAATTGGCAAAGAATCAGAAAAAGAAAAAAACTAAAAACAACAACCCGAATTAACAATAATTCAAATTTTACAAAATAAGCATCAAGACAAATAAAATAAACAAACAAATATATATATATATATATATATATATATATATATATATAGGCTACAAAATGACATAGAATATAAACATATTCCATCCCAACAATAGATCTTTAAAAAGAAGAAAATGTTTATTTGTATGTTTATTTGACTCTTTCTTTAGACATTTGAAATGTAGCATAGTAAAAATAGGCTACAGTACAGTAACTTACAGCATAGATAGCAGGCAATAAAGTAGACAACTAAACATAACGCCAGTCTTTCTTGGAACAAGAGCTGTGCAGATGTCTTTTTTGATAATCATTGCTCATGCACATACAAATATATTTTCGCTCATATTTGCCGTTATACATCCAAAAGAGCAGGTGTCGCTGTGCTTTCCTCCACGCTGTGTTGTTTTGCCCCGTTGTCGACGGTATTTACCACGCATGCGCACATCATTCTTTCTTTTTCCCGTGCAGCGGAGTCAAAACTGTCTAGTTTGACTCCAGGCTCCGGCTTAGGAGACTGAAAAGTCTACAAAATGGTCAGTACAGCGCCGCAATACTTCTATTTTTATGTTCCCTAAAGATTAATGATCTATTTGGTGCCTTTACGTTATAGAATGATGGCAGATAATAAAAGGATGATTTAAGATTTTCTCCGATAGACATAGTTCAAACGTGGCCTTATGGCTGATTTCAAGCCCTTCCCACATGAGTTTCAGAGACATATGCACGCTGTAGTGAATTTGCAACATTAATGAGGGTTTTCGGAACATGACACGCTGTCAAAAAAGCACAATATTGTATTAAACACCTGATCGAGCTTTTACATGATAATTAATGCTAGCATGCTACGGCTTCAACACTTAATGGAGGACTTTCAGCCCTTAACAGTTATAACACGTCCGTTTTCATTGTAGCAAAAATGTGCATTTGATTTGCTTCTGCAGGTTGAACCTCTGAAGTGAATGACTTTTTAAAACGTCTTTTATAGGGATTCGTTAAAGTAGTGAAGAACAAGGCCTACTTCAAGAGGTACCAGGTGAAGTTCAGAAGAAGGAGAGGTGAATCCAGAAATTTAAACATTAACCGTTATATGAAGTCACACAGGCAGGCTTGGTTTTCATTGTTTTGTCTTTTTGCTTTTTAGAGGGAAAAACTGATTACTTTGCCCGAAAGCGCCTGGTAATCCAAGACAAGAACAAGTACAACACACCCAAGTACAGGATGATTGTCCGCTTCTCCAACAGGGACATCATCTGCCAGGTGAGTGCAAAGCTGTTCATTTGTCCCATGACCAGTTATAGAGTGCTCATGCAGCAGGATGTCCTAAAATATGACATGCATGTTCTCATTATTGTGACTCGCGCTTGTCTTTGTGAGTTGAATATCTCTGAAGATTTTGATTTGCTGACAGTCGGAGGTGATTTAAGGTGTTTTTGATTTTCAGATTGCCTACGCCAAGATCGAGGGTGACATGATTGTGTGTGCGGCCTACTCCCATGAGCTGCCCAAGTACGGCATCAGTGTGGGTTTGACAAATTATGCTGCAGCCTACTGCACTGGGCTGCTGCTGGCCCGCAGGGTGAGTCTCCCTTCCGCCACTTATTATTTGACAGTTTCCCCCCTGAAAGGAGTTTATGAAACTTTACCTTGCAGTTCTGGTGCTTCAAGAACTTGAAGAGTGGTTGCATTAAAGAAATTAACCTCTATTCTCTAGACATTTCACATGCAGGAGATTGAATTAGTAAGAGAGATAACTGAAACAGCAAAAGTCTTGTGCATCTTCTCCACAAAGTAATGTGTGTCATACCAGAGCTCACATTCTCAAATATTCATACTTCAAGAGGTTTGTCACAAGATTAAAGTCAGTCCAGATTTAGTAATGACTTTCTTTAAACATACTATATCTTAATCTGATTTTATCCATGAAAAGGCAAGACATAAAGAAACAATTTGGAAATGAAACATCTTGCTTTCCACATTGTTTTTGCAGACTAAATGTGAGCTGCCAACTCTTGTGTAGCAATAAATTGTTGAATTTAAAGAAATAATTCACCCAAAAATGAAAATTGTGTCATTACTCCGCCGCATGTCATTCCAAACCTGTAAGACCTTGGTTCGTCTTCAGAACACACATTAAGATATTTTTTATGAAATCCAAGAGCTTTCTTACCCTGCATAGACAGCAATGCAACTGAAATGTTCCCAGGCCCAGAAACGTAGTAAGGACATCGGTAAAATAGTCCACGTTGTTCATCCGTAATTTTACGAAGCTATGAGTTCTTTTTGTGCGCAAAGAAAACAAAAATTATTATTTCAAAAACTCTTCTCCTATGCCGTTCATGAGAGTATCACGTGCGTTTACAAAATACATGTGCGTTCCTCTGCTTGTAAACAAGTCACAGCACATGCGTGTACTATGTCAGCAGCACCACACGCATGCATCCTGGTGCTCTCATGTTTCACAGATGAACGAAGGTCTTAGGTTTTGGAACAACATTAGGGTGAGTAATTATTGACAGAATTTTCATTTGAGTGAACTGTCCCTTTAATGCCACAATCACAATTGGTGTGTCCCAGTTTGCATACTATCCATCCTAAATAGTATTTAAAATTAGAATAAGTGTGTCCCAAATCATAGTATGTTGAAATGCATAGATACTCGAATAGTCTAATATTTTTGGAGGAAATTCAAAGTGCATATCCATGCACACTCTAATAGCTAAGATGTGCATGGATATGCACAACCCAGTGTGCTTTGAAAGGATTCGGTTCAGAAATATTTTATTCTTAATATGAATAAAATGTTAAATTGAGGTTAAATAGAAAGGTTTTGATAAAGGGGTTTGAGTGATCAATGAAATCTAAGCTGCAGAAAAAAGTTAATCTGCAACAATATTGTAAACACATAAAGATATATTAGGCCCTTGTGAGGCAAGTTCATTGCAAGAAAGACAGACAATTGGCAGATTAACATACTAGTCACTCTAATAAAGTTGGAAGATTTGTTGCATAGCGTAAACTGAGCTGTGGAGTGTGTGTAACTGTGTATGAGGACATTTTGATAAGATGATTGACGGGCATGGAAGATATGTGAAGCTGCAGCAAATGTATATAATTGGTATTTAATTATAAATTAATGTCTACCTGTAGTATAACAGTAATCCAGATGTGTTTTCATAAAATTTCCCAATTAGGTATGTTACTTGATGTGAGAATCCTGTGTTTGTAAATGGGTACATTTAGCCTTTTACAACTGGAATGGTCTTCCCATGACCGCTGGTGATATGCATTTCTTCAAGGGGCTGAGTTCCTAACTATGTATCTCATTTGCCACATCAGTATATTACAAATATGGAATTAAGTGCAGTGCAACCTGAACTTTAGATGTGTGTGCATCATTTGTTCTTTCTCACTGCATGTCATACATGCTGAAGAGTGAGTTCTTTTGCAAGTATTCATATTGGCTTTTTAAAATTTAGATTTTTTTTTTTTTTTTTTTTTCTTTTCATTTATATCAGGCAAAGTTTAAACCTTTGCACTGGCACCATGATTGTGTGTTAGATAAGTAGATAGTCCTTTGCTGTTGTGCAGAACTGTTCGGGACACATTAGCTTTGATATACAAATAGAATTTGGTCACATGGTTTTAACTACCTCCAGATGTAGCTTGAGTGATCACAAAATGTTTTGCAGCTCATTTACACTTGTATTGAGTGCTGTCCTCTTACAATCCAATCATCCGTAACTGTTAATACCAGGAGTAAACGTGTCCCTTAGCGGTTCTGAAAGGCTTGAATTAATCCAGGATAATTGATACGAAGACAAGCGACTGGTTATAACTGGTCCACTATGTGCTCTCTTCCAGCTGCTGAACAAATTTGGCCTTGACAAGGTGTACGAGGGCCAAGTGGAGATCACTGGGGATGAGTTTAATGTGGAGAGCATTGATGGGCAGCCAGGAGCTTTCACCTGCTACCTGGATGCAGGCCTGGCCAGAACCACCACTGGCAACAAGGTGTTCGGTGCCCTGAAGGGAGCAGTGGATGGAGGTCTCTCCATTCCTCACAGGTAGATCTTCCCCCTTACTGTTTGTGTCTGAATATACTCAAAATATTGGGTGTGAGCATTTTGTTCTGGGTTTTCCCATTTCATATTCTGTTTTCTTGATGATGACACCGTTTGAAACTGAGCAGCTTGTAGTTGCTCAATTGATGTGATTTTCAAGACGGGACTGATTTTGAGACTTGTTTACATTGGAAGCACCAAAATGTGCATGAGCTCTGTTCATTAATGCCGAGTGTAATTGGAATCTAGTATATCCAGCATATGAGTTTTTAATCTTTGTCTTAGCACCAAGCGATTCCCTGGCTATGACACTGAGAGCAAAGAGTTCAATGCAGAGGTTCACCGCAAGCACATCCTGGGCCTGAACGTCTCCGAATACATGAGATACTTGATGGAGGAGGATGAGGACGCCTACAAGAAACAGTTCTCTCGCTTCATCAAGAACGGCGTTACCCCTGACTCGGTATGTGCTGGTCTTTTTTTACCCCCCCCCCAACCCCCCCCCCCCCCAGATTTTTAGAAAAATAAACCATCTCCATGTAATGCAAATAGATGGAATCTTCAAAAACCAAACAAACAAGACCGTAATGACGGTATTACCGTCGGTATGAAGTGAAATGAGGATCATGCTATTACTTTAAGCTTGTTTGAATTATAAACCATCTCTTTTAGCCAGCTTTTGTACATAACAAGTGGCATAAACGCATTCTAAATCTCACGCAAGAAGTGATGCAGGATGTCACTTCTCATGCATGTTTCACAATTCATCAACAACGTGCTGATGTTTACATTAAGCATGAACACTCATATGACAGTTGACTCAAATCAATGGTTTATAGTTTAAAGTATTGGTATTTTTCTCTCGCAAACCATGCTTTTTGGGTGGAGTATCTCTAAGAATTGCAAAGATTCATGAGTTTCCATTTCAAAATACTTGGCAGTTAAATATTTCAATAACATTGGCTATTACAATAAAGCTGGCTGCTATATAACTGTTACAACTAGTAATGATATTAATCTCTTCCTCAGATGGAAGAAATGTACAAAAAGGCACATGCAGCCATCCGGGAGAACCCTGTGCACGAAAAGAAGCCCAAACGGGAAGTCAAGAAGAGGAGGTATTTATCTGTCCTTTGGTTTCTTTGTCTTGTGCTCTCTGGTGATGTTAGTGATTGTATTACAGACTCGGAGGCATGTAGTTTTTGCTCGTATAAGTTTTGACATTTCAACCATTTAGAACTGACATTTGATGTCCACAATAACTATTCTGCTGCTTGATGATGATACCTTTCAGACTGAGCAAATTGTAGTTGGTCCTTCATTTGCACAGTTGATGCAAACTTTTCAAGACGGGTCTGAGAGCAGCTCTGGTTAATTGTTAGGCATTTAGTGTCAGAAGACCCATTAGAGGAGGTTTTGTTTTAAACTGTATATTGTGGAGTTTTTTTTTGTTTTTTTTTAAAAGAAGAGGCATGCATCTATGTCAGCTAGACTGCAGAAAGCATTAATGGTTTATGCTTGGGACTAAATAAATCAAACTTGACTAATGCTTGTTTGGTCAGGGAAAACATTGGTAGTCTCACATACTAAATGATTGTTTCATTTAAAATGTAGTGCTATAGTTAAAAGTCCTGGGAGAAATCGCTTTCTACTTGTTTGCTGAAATTGAGCGGTTCTCTTTCTAGATGGAACCGTGCCAAGCTCACACTGGCTCAGAGAAAAGACCGTGTTGCCCAGAAGAAGGCCAGCTTCCTTCGGGCTCAAACTGCAGAGGAGGACTAGAGCTCGATCTTGCTTTTCTCCTCATTTGTGCAGAATTCATTTGTTCTAATAAATATATCAAAAAAGACTCTTGTATCTGTCTGATTGCTTGTCACATTGAATTGGAGGCTGCACATGATTTGCAAATGTTTAGGATGATTTATGCATATTTCTTTGTCGTAGCATCTGTGTGACTTTAGGGAAACCATTAGAATTTACAGATTTAAACAAACAATGGCATAATCTTTTCTTTACTTCAACACTCTTCTCTGAATGAGTGAATAAACCAAAAACACAGTCAGACTTGAAGTTCAAAATAAACTTTTTAAATGTTGTAAAGGGCCCTGAGTCCTAACTTAAGGGTATAAGTGTATATACCAATGCATTCAAAACAATTATGTTAAAACTAAGGCTTAAAGCACTTGCATGACATTAACAGAAAATGGCCTATTAAAAGTAGCATTTAAACTTTTATGCACACGTCTTGCCTCTTTAGAACATGAATAATTAAAGTTACTTTTGTTTGTGGCAGTTTGACTGAAAAAATTGACAGCATAATTGTTCTAACCTATTGTATTGAGTAACAGCGTTCAATCTGAAAATTATAATTCATGCAAATAATTTTCAGATCCTTTGTAGTTCTACAGAAAAGATTGAAGTGTTCTGAAATCTGGATTGTATATCATCTGCAGACCAGAGCAGGGGTTTTCAAGTCATTCCTAAATTATCCCTGTCAAAATGACATTTATGTATATTTTCATGTATAAACAAATGTTATCACTGTACTAAAGCCAAAGCAAATTATCAAAAGACTATATCTACAGTATTTACTTTGTATTAGGTTCAGAACATTTTTTTTTTACCAAATAGTAATAATATACTGTATGTATACACCTTTAAAATAAAAGTCAGATTTAAAACCTGGACTGTGAGTAAAATAAAATAACATAAAATAATTTGATCATTTCTGACCAATCTTTAGAAATCATAAAAAATGAATTAAAATCAAATTTAAAAAATGGTTAAACTTATTTCTCAATTTATGTTATCTTTAGACTGCCCTAAAAATACATTTAAAAAAAAAAAAAAATTTATTCAGCCAAATTGGGGTCCTCTGTCTCAGTTTGAAAACCTCTGGACTCGACACAGTTTGATTGTCTCGGTTTCCTGAACAAGAATCCGCAGGAAGAATTCAAATTTGGCATTTTCTCTTGGCAGTGGAGGACATGCATTAGCAGAGGCAGTATCTCTCTGCAGCCTAAGCTTTTATAATTTGGGATTGAGTCAAGATTGGGTAATGTAACAAAACAAGGTGCCACGAAGGCTATATTGACAGTACTCTGCCAATGCAGGGCAAAAATAAAAATACATAATTATATTAGGCAAATCATGGATGGTCCGATATCAGACAGTCCCAGTCTGTAGTTCATATCTTTTGTGTTCTGTATATAAGAACAATCAATAACTTAGTTCTATATATCGTTACGAGTCCTTTGTGTGAGATATCTTCTTCCAAAGCAGAGTTTTGAGGTTGTTGAGAATCAAGGAATGTTCCATTTCCATCTCTTCACTGGCACCTTTGAGAGCAATGCAGGCGTACAACTGTTTCTCCAGTTCGTCTTTAATGTCTGATGGTGCACCATACAGAAGATAGTCCTTCAGTGTGCTACATACTTTCGCCAGATTGGGCTGTGTGACCTCCGTAGTGCACCGGTGCTTAGTGAGATCACAGGAAGTGAGGCAGTCCTGTCCGTACATACAGTCACTATCCTCTTCGCACCGCCTTTCACGCATCACTTCCTGAAAAGCAGCTTCGGGAACAATACGCCTTGCGTCTACCACCTTTATATCGTGGCGCTCTGTATAACCAAACCCTGCGGCACTTACATCGCACATGAGGAAACTTCCGAATGTGCCGTGGAAGAGGTCCTCGACGAGCTCAAACAGACCGATGGCTATCTTAGCCTTGCGAGGCCAGGATGGGGCGGCCCACTGGTCGATGTTCCGTCGCAGGCTGGCTGGAATCCACAGCTCTACCATCCATGGAAGGCTGACGCCATAGAGTGGTACGTAAGGCACCTTCTCCATCACATACAAGTCCCCACAGAAGCCCAGCAGTCTGGGAGTGTGCTCTCGCTCCTGCAGCACGATGGACAGCAAGAATTCATTCAGCTGCAGTAAAGCCCAAGCTGAATGTGCTTCTGACAGGGAGATCTGGCCATCCTTGTTGCTGTCTGCAACTCCAAGCACAAGGGTCACCAAATCTGCTAAGCTGGCTTGGTCTCCTACTTTTGCCTGCAAGAGGAAAAAGTACCATTGTAATGAGTTAATAATAGTTGAAGAGATGTCTTACAGGCTATGAAAATATCTCTTCATGCTTAGTTCATGGAGAATAAGTAATGCATGTTTTACATACATTTACAATTTAAAAAGGGTTAAAAGTGTAAACAAATGATTTTTAACAGCTTCAGACCTTAGGTCATCAGCTTATATATACACTAGTGCAGAGGTTTTAACATTTGTAAAATATTCAAATTATTCAAATATTTTATTTATTTAATACTACTGTTATATTTATTTTATATTATTATTATTATTATTATTTATAATATTAATGTCACAATCAAATATGGTAACACTTTACAATAAGGTGTCCTTTGTTAACATTAGTTAATGTATTAATTAACATGAACAATACATTTATTACACTATTTATTAATCTTTGTTAATGTTAGTTAATAAACATACAGTTGTTCATTGTTTGTTCCTGTTTGTTCACAGTGCATTAACTAATGTTAACAAACACAACCTGTGGTTTTAATAATGCATTAGTAAATGCTGAAATTAACATTAACTAAGATTAATAAATGCTGTAGAAGTATTGTTCATTCTTAGTTCATGTTAACTAATGTAGTTAACTAATGTTAACTAATGAACCTTATTGTAAAGTGTTACCAAAAAATATTTACTAGACAAAAATTTAAATCTCCCATGCTAAAACCCTGTAGCCTACCAAAACTGAAAATATTTCAGCATAGGAAAAACAGAAGATTTAATAATTATATTTAATAGAATACATTTGCATGATCATCACATCCCCAAAGATTTGCATTATGCCACAGAATATGTTTAAACATTTCTGCAGCCTAATAGATTATTAAAATTACAGACAAAGTTAGAACAAAACCTGCCAGGAGCTGGGCTGAGCACACTTTATTTCTTTTTAAAAGCATATAATGTTAAAGCAATATTGTATTTCAGTTCAGCATGGGATTTGAGACCTTTAGATGGCTGAAGACCATCTCTTTGAACTTCTCCATTGATGTCCCTTTGGTTGGCCTGTTAAAGGAGGCGGATTCTTTTCGGGGCTCCAGTTCTACACCCAAATCGTAATGAGGGTCCTCCTCCATCTGGCACTTTATGATTCCTTCTATATCCCCCCAACTGCCGGAATATACCTAAACAAAGAAAGTAGCAAGAAAGAGAAAGCGGATGAATTTTACTCATCCTTACTCTCATGATACTGTGCATGCAAATAAACGTATGTGCAGACCCAGATAAGCAAAAGCATGGTTCAGCAGACAACATCTTTTAAAAGATCAAACAAGCATTACAGTCTTATATTAAGATCTGTTGTGTCTGACCTGATTGCTGGGTTTGGCAGAGAGACACTTTCCCAAATAAAGAGTGTCCTTCTCACACAAGCTGTTGCAGGCTGACCCATCGATCACCCCCTTCTGGAATTTATCGCACTGGAAAGACATGGAGAAACAAATACGTCAGAGTCTACGCTGCATTATTCATTTTATTCCATGACACAGTACTCCCCAAAGATCGCCTGATCCATTTCTTTAGTCAGTGTCTCTTATGTAATCACCCTCCTCTAGATGGCTCCCTTTAGTAAATAATGTTTGCAAAAAGCATCCAACAGCTGTAGAGGTGCACCAAGTAATTTTTTCCTCTTTAAAAATCAAATATATATCCACAGCATCAAATTTTTGTGCTGTTTGTTCAAAAAATACTTAAAATCATCAAGCTTAAAACTCACAATAGCGTTCTTGCACTCATGTCCACGGCACAGCTCTGTGTATGAAGAGTATTCCACGTACACCACCCAGCTTCCCACGAAAACAGCCAACCAGGAAAAAAACAGGTACTTCATGTGTAGGTAGGAGAACCGGGCCTGTGCACAAACAAAGAGACAATGTAACCATGCAGAAAACGCTTTCCTTTTACAAAATATCTCCAAATGTTAACTGAAAAACATAAAAAGGGCTTCTGTTGATATCCATATAGTAATCATTTTTCATTATTAAACTACTTATAATAGATGCTGAACACTTTGACTGTTACAGACTATGCAGTGAAGGTTTGATTTTAGTACTAGGCAGTTTTGAAGACGCTGATGTGTGCTGATTATGGGCCGATACAGTTTGTTGGAGATTCTTCTCCAATGGTGGCGATAAGGGGCAGGACTGCTAAAAACCAGATGAAAGGAACATAGCTCAGTGAAAAGGCATTTTAAAAATCTAGGCTCAGGTTCCACATGTTCAGTGCAGTTTCTGTAAGAAAAACATTTATTAATCATAGCTTTCTAGTTTTATACACTTTAGGGCAATGCTAAAATGTATGAATTGATTACTTGCATAACTGAACAATATCATTTATTTCATTCATTTAACCTATGAGGTACTAAACCCAGGAAAATCCTTTCATCTTTTATTTATGTGTGACCTTTTAAAGCTCAGAACAGCAGGAAACTATCATCTTGACAGCCACACAGGATGTGTGATCCACTATAAATAGCCCCCTCACTTCAACCACTGAGGGCTCTTTATGAAATATCATTTTCTTCTGATTTCTAAAAACAACCGAGGTCAGAATTTATCACAAACTTACGATGCAAAAAAGGACATTTTTTTTCCAAATCCTGATCATTTTGCTTGAGTTCTTGAGTCTTTTATGGCCAATTTTCTTTTTTCCTGTGGGCAGAACTTCCTTGGGACGTGAAAAGCAAAGCCGTCTAATGCATGTTACAGCTTCATCTTCAAAATAATTGCACATTTTGAGAGAGATCTACTGTCGGGACTTAGAAAGAGATTTCAAATGAGGTGCTGGAGTCAAAGTTCGCCTGAAACTACAAGCAAACGTTTGAGTGAGTGGGGTAGCACACAGCCAGCTAATTTCAGCACCATCGCAGCCCTCCGTGGTCTGACATTTCCTTGTCTGCAAAATCTGAGCTGACAGAACTTCTCCTCCGGCATGAGGAGGAGGAATGGGCCTCGTAGCTCAGCATGATAGCCTGCAGTAGCTCCACTAGAAACACTGTAGATCTGGTGTCTATTGTTTTGTGTTTTAGGTGGCACTTTGTGTATAGCAGTTGTTTGCTGAGCGCTTTACCACCTGTATACAGAGTTTGTTTAAGCTGATCCTCATGCAAACACATTCACCCAGGGCAACAGGAGCAAAAACAAACTACTAGGGAAGAAGACGGCAGTACGTGGTAACATCACAGATGAAAAAACAACGCCTCCACTAACAGAACTGAAAAATAGTACCATGATAATATGATTGGAGTACCATGGATTTTAAATCAGATAAGTATGAAAGTGCAATGCCCAAAGTGAAGCCGAGTAACGAAGGCCACGAGGTGATGTAAAATATGGTTATAATATCTGACTCTTATTTGGTTGGAACTGGAAAACACACATTGTTTCTAAGTGCAAACCAAACCTCAGAGGAACAGTTTGCTGAACTTTGCTCAGCTCAGTGCAAACAGCTATACTGCTGCAAAATTTATAAGAAATGCTAAATTATTAATCACAACGATTGCAGCCATGCATCTCTGTATTAATGTAGCTAGTGTTTAACAGTTGTGTGTATGATAGGCCTAACCTGCACAGTAAAATCATGAAGTAGAGTGGGGTCACATGATGGTATAGGTTTGAATATACAGTTCTCCTGGTGATCTGTACATTTAACTTTTTTTATGAATTCATGAAATATTCTGTGCTTGAGTGTGAATGAGGTCAACATTGCTAAAAGTCTTTGGGGTCCCACTTTATATGATGTGGCCTTAACTACTGTGTATTTACATAAAAAAATAAGTACAGTGTACTTATTGTGTTCATATTGTATTTGCAAAACACTTGCTGCTATTGAGGTGGGATACGGGTAAGGTTAGCAGGTTTGGTGGTATGGGTAGTTTTAAGGGTGGGTTAAGGTGTAAGGGATGGGTCAACAGTGTAATTATATATATATAATTACAAAAATTAATTACAGATATAATTACATGCAGGTATTATTTCAAATATAAATACAATGTAAAAACATGTATGTACACAATAAGTGCATTGTATCAATTGATTAATTTAAATGTTAGTAATATAAGGGGGGGACCGTGTTTGCTTACTTCTCTAAAACCTGTATATATCACCATACTGTGAGGTACTTTTTGATTTAATCCACTGAATTGCAAAATTGTAGTGGACCAATAAATCATCATTTCAAAATGGCCAAGAATTGCATTAGCTGATAACTGTGCTGACTGACATAAAAAATAGCACTCTGTTTGTGTCAGTTTCAGCTTTATCTAAGCATATTTTCTGTTCTAAGTATATTTATTTTTGTCATAAATTCTGTTGTTTATATGATAATTGTTTATATTATAATATAGTGTAAAATAAGTATTCATTCTAAATTCATTTGCTATTTTAAACTTTGCCCACATGTAAAAGACCTATTAATTAATATATACATACTACATTTATTTATAAATTTTACAGAGAGCGAGAGAGAGATTGTAGTGATTGTATATAATACAGGCACACAGTTGATGATGGTAATATATTGTTGTTATGCTCCCATTTGCCCTGCGATCTTTAATTGCTCTAGAGTGAATGATCTCATACCATATCAATAATAGTTGCCAATTATGCATACTGCAAGAGCTTAGCCGACAAATAACAGACCTGATGGAGCCTCTTCTCTCTCTTAATGATGATGAGACATGAGTTCGACAGTGATGGACCTTCCTTTTCTTCTTCAGTCTATTTTGCTTATGGCACAGTATATGAGCTCTCCAGTTTCTCTCTTGCACTGACATTTTATCTCAGAGAACATCCAAATTTCTAACTGACAGTAAGCCTCTTTTAATCAGCCTCCTATTTCATGGTACAAGCCTGAGTAAGATTTAATCTGTACTCTATTTTGATAAAGCAAATCCAGTTATTTTCAGAGCCTGGAGACGCACAAACACCGATATCCTACCCCGAGCTGATCTAAACCAATAACCGAAATGCCAATAATGTAAAGTAGATTGATTTCAAGTCCCGACTGGTTGGACCAAACCTCAATCTCTGAACTGCCCCTCCAGGTTCCAATTTAAAATTTGGTCAGTTCCAGAGAGCCTGGTGTGGCTACAGTCAGCAGAACCGAGATGATACATGTGTTTTTTTAATACACATTTTGAAATGAGATTTTTAGTCACCCTATCATTGGTCTCATCTGTTAGTTTGCCTCTAATTTAATCTGATATCTCGCTCTCTCTTATACTGTCTCTTTCTTCAGTGGCTCCCCTAATGACAGGCCATCACTCCCTCTTCGCTACGGGCACTCAGTGAGATGCAATTCTGCCATTTCCATCTGAGAATCCATCTTACTCTACTCTTTAAATCTCATGCCCTTCAGGGTCTCTCCCCCCTCACCACCGTCTCAAACTCACTGCCTCACTAAGCCAGGATGACAGGCGTTAGAGAGTTGTGGCAGGCCAGTGTCCTGTACAGCCTTTCATACCTCGCAAGGCCCAGAGGAGCTGTCGCCATGGCAATGGGCTGACAGAATGCTCAGTTTTGTAGGCAGCCAGCCTCCCTGAGCCCAAAGTCAAGGTTTGGGAGAAGAGGTTCATTCATCAAACCTAAATCAGTTTCCCGCTTTCACAGTCTCTCGTCATTGAATTCCTCCCACTGCCATCCTCGTCTTCTTATTTGGCTGATGTCTGTTGGCTTAAAAGTTTAAAATGATTTAAAAACTTTACAATTCTGGTACCTAAACCATATCTGGTGCTATTTGTCTTCTGTGAATGTCCCTGTGACTTACTAATGATATTTAAAAGATTTATACAAATATTGAGCAAAATACTGAACATAGTCACAAATGTAAAAAAAATTCTGTTTAGGGTGTCACTATCTATTCATCCCCGTTGAATGGTGGAATTATGATTTCCTCCTTTTTATTACATGATGACTTCCTCTTTGAATTATTAATGGGTTGAACAAATTTACTACTGAATGTACTGAAAACAGTTAATTTATACATACAGCGGGTAAAATAAATATCAAACACATCACCATTTTTCTCAGTAAATTTATTTCTAAAGGTGCTGTTGACATGAAATTTTCACCAGATGTCGGTAACACACAAACACATGCACACATACAAAGAAAACAAAACAAATATGTTCAGAAATTAAGTTATGTGTAATAAAAAGGAATGACACATGGAAAAGTATTGAACACATGATAAAAGGGAGATGCAAAAAGGCATAGAAAGCCAATCAGTAATTAGAAAGCAATCCTGCCCCTTGTCAGTGGAAATGAATATTAGCTGGTTCAGTCCCAACACCTACCAGGATGATGAAGATGAAACAAGGGTGGACATTTCAGCAAGACAATAATCCCAAATAACACAGCCAAGGAAACTCTCAATTGATTTCAGAGAAAGAAAATAAAGCTGCTAAAATGGCCCAGCCAATCACCTGACTTGAATCCAATAGAAAATCTATGGAAAGAACTAAAGATCAGAGTTCATAGAACTCTGCCCACAGAACCTTCAATATTTGAAGACTGTTTGTGTTTGTGTAGAAGAATGGGCCAAAATCACACCTTAACAATGCATCCAACTAGTTTTTCCATACAGGAGGCATCTTGAAGCTGTCATTACCAAAAAAAAGGCTTATGTACGAAGTGTTAAATAAATTTCAGTAAGTGTGTTCAATACTTTTTCCCTGTGTCATTCAATTTTATTACACATAATTTAATTTCTGAACTTATTTGTTTTGTTTTTGATTACTTGGGTTGTTACTGACATCTGGTGAAAATTTCATGTCAACAGCACCTTTAGAAATGTATTAACTGAGAAAAACGGTGACATGTTCAATACTTGTTATTTTACCTGCTGTATATCTCTCTATGTATCTCTATCTCTGTCTCTATCTATAAAATACCATTCAAAATGGAACAAAGAAGTCTTTTATGCTCAAGGCTGCTCTTTTTTGCTCAAAAACACAGTTAATTTTGCAAAATATTATTCTAATTCGAAATAGCTGTTTTCTACTTTAATGTGAAATCTAATTTCTTACTGTGATGGTAAAGCTGAATTTCCAGCAGCCATTTTACTCCAGTGTTCATTGTCACGTGATCTTTCAGAAATCATTCAGATATGCTGATTTGGTGCTCAAGAAACAGTGGAATCATTTTTTTCAAGGTTCTATAACTCCATTGATTTCAAATATTGAATCTTGTAACAATGTCTTTGTATAGTATAAATGTCTTTAAACTGTCACTTTTGATTAATTGAATCCATCCTTGCTACATAAAAGTATTACTTTATAATGTGTGTGTGTGTGTGTGTGTGTGTGTGTGTGTGTGTGTGTGTGTATAAAACAAATTGATATACATATTTCCAATTAAAATATAATACCTTCAATTTTCTGTATTATCTCATTACTGAATAGCACTTTGATTTGATTAGTAATAAAATAATTAATAATTATCGATATTTCTCAAGGCTGGAGCATCAGTTATTTAAAGGGATAGGTCACTCAAAAATGATTAAGTTAAAAGCAGAAGAAAGAAATTCATGTAAATGAATAGTATTCATGAATAGTATTCAATGTAAATGATGACAGTATTTTCATTTTGGGTGAAGTAACTCTTTAAGAATATGCCATTAAAAAAACAGTAAGCCACACCTCTTCATGGTAGTCTCTCAATATCAGTTTCCATAAAATAAAATTCAGCCTCAAAAGGCACTATTTCCTCAGAATGGCCAATTTCTCTCCAGCATGATTCACACAACTCAGCTGCAGCTGCAGGTAATTAGTTTAATGTCTCCAGTTAGCGCTATGCATATTTCTGATTTTCTCACATGCTCATTATGTTTTCACATATAACTGTAAACTGCGAATACACTCACATCTTGTATAATGAGAAAAGAGCTAAGAAAGCCTGACAAAGACTTTCCAAAGAGCAGAGATGATCAACTCAGTCAGTCCACAAACATAATTAAAACAATTAATCCGATCAAGTCTTATCTTCCAGGAATACATAACCTTGTTGCTATGAAAAACAAACATTACCCACAATGCCCTGAAAAACTTGGTAAAATGTACCCGAAATCAAGTTAAACAGTTCTTTTTTTTTCAGCAAGACAACACAAGTAACGCTCTGCTTCTTGTGTATCAAGCAGTAGCTCATACATCAAACAGAGGGAGTTTGACATCAATAGCTTTATAGTTTGCCACTCGGGATGACGGGTCTCCCCCTTGTGACAGGAAGTGTTTCCATGGCAGCACTTTGAATTAACAGAGGATCGCAGTGTCAGAAAGCTCTCGTCGTTTAGTACACTGAGATCATGCTGGTCAGTGGACACGTGTCTGTATGTGTCAAACAGTATTTGGATGCTCTGCTGCTGTGAACTCACAGGCGATGTGGCAGAGACAGTGTGAAAAATTCAGCAGCGGCCCCCACATCACTTTTAGCTCTCAGGCGAACTGAAGACTGCGTGGAATTTCAATCACAAGACAGAGAGAAAAGTCCACATAAGGCTCCGCACAACATGAGCCTGTGCCTCAGCCTTTTATGGGGGAGTAGATAAGGCATAGAGGCGCACATAGTTGTTGGAGTTTTTACAGATTTTATTATGCATGCATGGTGGATGAGAGCCACATTAGGGCCAATGCACTTCATTACAACTTTCATTTAGTACTTTGGAGAGCTCTGTCATTATAATTATGGGCTTTAAGGACATGGTTCTGTCTGTCGGCACTTTGAAGTGAACTAAGAGTCTTAATTAGGTCGCTATTGATGATGTGTTAGCGAGACATTGTCACAGAAATGGGTTAATGGCAAATAAAAGTGTCCACATTAAAAAAAGGATTCTTTTTGTATTCATGTTTTGTTGCAATTTAAAGACTTCATATAGTGTAACCATCTTGAATACATAATACACACCAAAAACTTTTCAGAAAATTTTTACGTATAATTTTCACAATAAAAAGCATTTTTACAATATTATGAATCAATGAATAAATATTACATTTTTGTAGATTTGCAACATTTGACATTTTACAAACTGAGCTAATTTTGTCATGTCATTAATAGACCATATTATCAGATATTTTAAAAGACTGACTAATCTTGGCACACTCGTTACACTTTTCTCTAGTGATTTATACCGAACATCTTCAATAGTCTTCCCCTTCCTTACAACTGACTGCAAGCTTGAATTCAGATCTGCCATCTAATCAACAAACAATTGATAGAATGCACCCAATATATTTTTTTCCTTTTCTGATATTCCTTTTTACCCGGATGTACATCACGATATGGAAGAAAAGATTTGTTTATACTTTCCATGTCTATTTTGCAACTTTTTTGTTTTGCTTCAATAATTTCATTCTCAGTATTTCCTTTTGATAACAAGAGAGTTGTTTCACTCTAACATTTTTTACTTCATGCCCCCCAAAAAACATGAAAAATAATTTTAATTTAGAATTTAAAATCATAATAGCTCATCATAGAAAATGTGTATTTAAATTTAGGGCGTACTCACACTAGGCACGGTTGCTTTGAACCGAGTCTGAGCGCGATTGTCCCCCCTCCCCACTCCCCCGCTGGCCTGCACTCCAAATCTGGGGGAAGTCGTGGCCTAATGGTTAGAGAGTCAGATTCGTAACCTAAAGGTTACTAATGCGAGTCTCAGGTCCGGCAGGATTTGTAGGTGGGGGGAGTGAATGTACAGCGCTCTCTCCACCCTCAATACCACGACTGAGGTGAGACCCTTGAGCAAGGCACCGAACCCCCAACTGCTCCCCTGGCTGCCCACTGCTCCGGGTGTGTGTTCACGGTGTGTGTGTGTGTGTGTGTGTGTTCACTGCTGTGTGTGTGCACTTTGGATGGGTTAAATGCAGAGCACAAATTCCGAGTATGGGTAACTATACTTGGCCACATGTCACATCACTTTCACTTTCACTCACACTTGCACTAAACTTTCCGGGCCTTGATTTTCACTTGTAAGTATCAGAGAATTATTACGGAGGCAGCTAACGTTAATGAAAGAATTTGCTGCTTTAAATCGCAGACTACAATTCCAGTTCATCAATAAGGTGAGAACCAGACCCATTATAAATGTAAATATACTTGATTGAATTAAATTAATTGAAAAGTGTAGTGTAGTAGTAGTAATAGTATATGTTTGGGGTCGTAATGATGACAGTAGCGCACACAAAATAGTAGGCTCTCTGTTCTGTGCTCCGGCACGGTTAGCGCTCACACTACATGCGTACCGCGTCCGAGTCCAACTGAACCGTGCCCTGGCCCACCTCTTCCAACCAGGCCAGGGCCAGCTAAACGAACCGCGCCCGGTTCAAAACGCCTAGTGTGAGTACACTTTAAACTCTATAATGATGGATTTGTTTCTTACAAACATGCAGCTTTTTACTTCTCAAGATGTTAACTGATTGACTGGAGTTGTGTGGATTACTTGTGGATTATTGTGATGTTTTTATCAGCTGTTTGAACTCTCATTCTGACGGCACCCATTCACTGCAGAGGATCTATTGGTGAGCAAGTGATACATGCTAAATTTCTCCAGATATGTTCAGATGAAGTTGAAAACTCATCTAAATATCAAATGGCCTGAGAGTGAGTTAATTTTCCAGCTATTTTTGTTCAATTTTCAGTTAATTCATTTTAGCTAATTTTCAGTAATTTTTTGGGGTGAACTATTCCTTTAATAGATCCAAAAACAAAAAAATCAGTGATGTCGTTAAGCCAAGTATAACACATTAATCTAAGATTCTTCTTAGATTCAACATTTTGTCACAATATAGGTCTATTTTATTTATTTATTTATTTGTTTTTTACTTCTGGCATGGTATTGCAAAAATAATGGTTTTATGCAATGGTTTGTAAAACAGATTTCCCTGAATACTCCCTGTCTGACACTGGTCGACAAACAAATACTTCTGCCCCAAACTCACACTGTTGGTTGAGCCAGTTTGATGTGTCAGGTGGGTTGGGATGCTTAATCAAACAGGGCAATGTTTTGATAGCCCCACAAAGCCACAGTGTTTCTACTTTTTGGGGAAATCAGCCAATTACTGGCTTACTTTTAGCTGTCTCTGTATATTAAACTGGGATAATGGATTGTATTTTGAAAAAACAAAAACAAAAAAAAAAACAGAAATTACACACTTCAACTTTAAATGTACAACTAAAAGCTTACCATCTGCATGTGGTTCATTTTCTTTGCTGCCCTCCCATGAGGTTAAGTCTGTCTTTACCTCGATGTGCACTCAAGCGTGTATGCACACAAGTCTGTTTAAACCAGTAAGTACTCCAATTGTTTGGCTCATTGAGACATGCTGTAATGCTCATTGCCAAAATGCATTGTATTCCACATCGATCCTCGTGCAACAAATGTATCCCTGCTCCATTACAAGTGCAGCACTTCACAAACAAAGCAACCCCACACCTGACCTTTTCAGTCAATGCAGACATTAATTTCAACTCTGCTAATGTGGCATGTTCATCCTAAGGACAAACATCGGCCATCACCAAAGGGAGAGCCGAACAGAAGAAGGTAATGAGAGGTTATTGATTGAGGCTTTGTGTCTACTTTTCATTAGTGTCTGAGTGAGTGAAGACCAGTGGCTGTGGAAAAGGTGGGCAGAAACAGTGGTATCCAATGACCCTCAAAGGCTTTCATCTATTGTTTTAATCAGAACTGTTCTACAGACATACAGGCAAAGGGAGTGAGTGTTAAGTGAGGGAGTCTACATCGTCAAAGAACCACATATTCTCAAAGCTACATTCAACCTGCTGCTGACCAGCCTGAGAATAAGTGAATCAAGGTCTTATAATGTTAGTCATGGTTTTTGTTTGATAATTTTGTTTTTCCATTTTCACTCTACACACTCGTTCTGACCCTGAGAATAAAATTTTAGGAGTTTGCTGTCCGCTATTGTTGCCCTATCATTCAAAAATAGTCCATTGCAAGACGTGCATCACATTGCGACAGGATAAAAGCACTAAAATGCTACACTCTAAAAAATCCTGGGTTATTTTTTTAACCCAAATGCTGGGTTGAGACTTTTGGGTCATTTTTTTGGGTTTTTTTTTCAGTGTTTGGGTAGTTTTTCTGTTACCCAGCCCCTGGGTCAAATGTAACAACCCAATGTTTGGGTAGTTTTTTAGTTTTACCCAGCTCCTGGGTCAGACATAACAACCCAATGTTTGGGTAGTTTTTGTATTACTCAGATCCTGGGTCAGATGTAACCCAGCAGTTGAGTTATTTGATCTGCTTCTATCATCTGATCGTGGTTGTATCTCTTTATTAGTTCTACTGGATCTTAGCGCTGCGTTCGACACTATCGACCACAACATTCTTTTTAGTGTTCGAACACTGGTGGCATTGACGATGTCTTAGCATGGTTCAAATCGTATATCCTGGGCGTATCAGTTAAGCGATGAATGAAGATGTCTGTATCGGTCTAAGTGCGTGTGGAGTATGCCTCAGGCTCAGAATTACTTAGAGGCGTTACTTTTCCGTGCCATGTTGCCGTGGGAGATAGTATCGGGGAACATGGTGTTAGCATAACTCTTGTGCTGATGATGTCATCTTATGTTCTTCGACCCGGGTGAACTTTACCGAAATTGAAGAACTAGCGGGAGTGCATGGTATAAAAACTGGATGATAGCACCACTAAATTGAAAAAACAATTAATTATCTGAACCTAAACCAATATGTCGCTGAATGTGGCTAGTAACTGTCGATTCTTTATCAGTTGAACTAGGTGTGTGTTTGGTAGCAATCTATCGTTTGAAAGCCGTAACATAGCATCGGTAAGAGCACCGCATTTTCGTCCTCAGCTGCTATCTCAAATTAGACCTGTGTTCTCAGCGTCAATGAGGAAATGTCAATTCATGATTTGTGACCTAGGATGAATATTGTAATGCGTTACCACAAGGTGGTTTAGTGTAGCGGTCAACAAACTACAGTTGATTAAAATGCGACAGCTAGAGTCATATAGAACAGGAAGCCATGACCATATTGATCACAGGTTCTGTCAGCACTCCACGCTAGCTCTTATCAATGTCATGTGATTTAAAATCTTGATAATTACCCATAATGCCTCTGAATGGTAAATATCGTTGCTTGACTTGATATATCACAATCCTCGTCCTCCGTCCGCTGCGTTCTCAAAACTCTGGTTTGATAATGCCGCAGAATTATCAAAATCAGCCTGGTGACAGATCTTGCCTCTGTTTAGCACTTCAGCTCTGGAACAATCTACCCTAGCTTGCTGTTGGGAGAGCCAGACCTTTTCCTGTCTGGTTTAAATCTGGAATTAAGGATGCTGCTCTTTAACCCTGGCTTACACATAACTGCCTATACTTCCTATTATGATAAATCCGTTAAAAGTTGTTGAGCTGCAGTAATTAGATCAACGGAACAGGAGCGCTCCCTATAACACCGGTCTTATGGTGCAATCGTGAAGAATAACATCTACGCTATCTTTGTCTGTTTCTTTCTTGTTCTGTTTCTCAGTCTGTGTCAAGTCAGATGGTGAGATCAGCACTTGGAGATGATGTCACATGGCCCTAATCATAGTGGTAATTAGAACCAGCTGAACGGACTCAGACATATCCCGATGAAGACCTCATTAAAATACAATAAATCTAAAATAAAACAAATAACTAAATTGTAATAAATACTAACGCATAATATATTGTGTTAGAATTGCAGCAATATAAAATGAAATATATACATTGCATTTAAAATTTAGTCGACAATAAGTAAACAATAAATAAACAACAATATCTGTTGTTTGGCCCAGCTGACTGGTTTCTCTAGGTTTTCTCCATTCTGTCTGCGGAGAGTTTGGTTCCTTACCTTACGCTATTAGCCCTCCCTAGTACATCGGTTCAGGACACTTTCAATTTCATGATTATGGTCATTGATTTCTGGAATACTATTTAGCTTCAAACTGAGCCAGCAATGCAGGTAATCTCTAAGTTCAATAGTAATGTATAACTGAAAATTGGTCGTTGCTCATATTCATTAGCACGTGCTGACACTCTATCCTCCAATTTGATACTGTTAAGTGCTTTGACACAATCTGTATTGTTAAAAGCGCTATACAAATAAAGGTGACTTGACTTGACTTGACTTATTTATCGCGGAGATTTTGCGTCGTCTTCTGGAGAGAGCAGTTCTAAGCACCATCAAATTGAAGCATTTCTTCGGTAAATACAGGTTTGTCTACATTTCATTTTACATATAAAATCGTTACTGTGCTGTATATCTTTCAATTTTATGCAGAGCAACATAAAGGCGTGCGGTATGAATCACCTTTAACGAGTGTCACGGTCTTTTCACGTGATGGAAAAACCTGATGCTTTGCATAAAATAAACTATTTTATTCATAAAGATGCAGAATCAAAATACTTTGGATGTTAAAATATGTCCTCAGAGCTGTTTACTGTTTGTTTTTGGGCAGGTTATGAAGGCAGTCACAGTATATTTCGGCTATGGGTGAAACGCAGGGCGGCGGTCTCAGCCGTGAGCAGTTCCCGCCGAACACGACTCCAGCTCGGGCACGAGAGCCAGCGCCGTTACGGTGGAAACGAAATAACAGAGACTGGACAATTACACGTGGATTATTTCTGTTTACTGTTTACTTTTAAAGGTGCAGTGTGTAGATTTTAGCGGCATCTAGCAGTGAGGTTGCGAATTGCATCCAACGGCTCAGTCCCCCGCTCACCCCTCCCTTTAGAGAAGCTACGGTGGCCGATACAGAGCTAAGATGTCATAGTCTGAGACAGCAGAGAGCAATGAGGTTTCTTTACAAAGGTAAATTATGGAATTATATTTACTTAATTATTCAATAAAACGATGTTATTGCGAATATTAATGTACTTGTTCATCGTTGTGTCAGTGTTTTATTCGCAAGAACAACAAAGTGACGAAACGCGCTCTGTAGAGCAGTTTGTCCGTTAAGGGCTACTGTAGAAACATGGTGGCGACTTCCATGTAAGGGGACCCGCGGTATATGTAGATAAAATTGCTCAATCTAAGGTAATAAAAACATAACGGTTCATTAAGTGAGGTCTTTATACACCTCTGAAAACATAGTTATGTAAATTATATTGCATTTCTGTCAACAGATCGGTGTAAATATTACACAATGCACCTTTAATGTTCGTTAAACGAGTTTAAATAGGCAATATGTATACATAAAATGAACAAGGCTGTAAATGATAAATAAACGAAAATAAAGGAAGTTTTCGTGCAAACCAGTGGCTGTGTGGAATATCTGACAAAAGTTTAGAGGATTTAAGTTAATCTGTAAACATTATTTCATGTATACAGTAAAAAAAAAAAAAAAAAAGCTAGTATTATAATAAAAATGAATCAACCCATTAGCTGGGTTAAATCAACCCAATTATGTTGGGTTAAATAAACAACCCAAATTGCTGGGTAAAATTAACCCCATATGTGTTCTGTCCTAAATTTACCCAGCCCTTGGGTTAAAAACGACCCAAATTGGGTAGTTTTTAACCCAGTGTTTTTTAGAGTGTACACAAACTGTTAAGGTTAGAATGAAATGATCGGGGACCTTGTTAAAAAGAAACCTTAGGCACTTATTCTTATGTTGGGAATATTCCGGAGGATATGTGAGGGGCAGTTTTTCAAAAAAAAATTAATCTATCTATCAATTTATACAAATCAAAATCGTAATCATTCTTTTTGGATTTGCTATTTTCTCTTAATAGTACTTTTTTACATCTTATGGTACCATTACAATTTAGTCAGAGAAGACAAAGGAGCAGGTGCTACACACAACCAGTGCACTACAAATATTTTTATGTCATTATTTCTATCTATACTTTATAGACAGTACCGTTAAAAAGTTTGGGTCTGGGGTTACAAGCCATTCTTGCAGTTTAGTTTCAATAAATGGTCTATTTGGAGTGGGACAAGACGTTTTGAGTTCTGCAACTCTTTAATTTCAAGGACAGATCAAGGAAAATTTATGATATCTGAAGGGCCCCTTTAAACAATTTATCATTTACCAAAACGTATCACAAAACTGACGTAAATGGATCCGCTATCTCTCGTTTTCTTGAATTATCTGAATAAGCATTAAATCATTTGGTTTTTGGAATATGACTGGAGATTAAATCTGCCAAAGGCTGAAATGTAAATGTGAACGTAAAAGATTACGCTGTCTCCCCTAAGGCTTTGACAGCTTGTTTGGTTTGACAGCAGTGTCTCTATTCCATATGAGATGAACCACAGAGGGACCAACAGTTGATAGGTCCTCAGAAGCTTACTATGTAATCAACCTCCTAGTGCCCACAGCTTCAAGCATTACTCTTTGCTCCCTAAAAGCCTACGATTTCAGGTACTCTGCAAAAATGTTCCATATATAATAGGAGCATGTCTGTTGCTTTTAATCCTCAAGCCCCTCAGTGGCTTGTGAGAGATGATAGGACAGAAGAAGCGGATCAAGTGGGGGAGAATTTTTGCACTGACACTTGTTTTCATAGCTTGCTCTCTACTCATCCATAATTCATGATCATAAAGCGATTTCTTGCTGCCTTCTCCCTAATGCCCCCCTCCCCTTCAGACCAATGAATGACGGATAGATGGAGAAAGCACCAAAAAGAGCAGGGAAAAGTGACAAAGACAGAGCGAGAGTGAGAGAAAGATGGCTGCTGTCACGCATGACCTCAAAAACAAAAAGGGTTTTTAATGACCTGAACTGTAGAGAAAACATTTACGAGAATATTCTCGCTAAATGAAATATATGGCGTGAAGAACAAGAAAAGGCTTCTCTGGTGCATTATAAGTGTGATGTTAGTTCCCGCTTTCCCTCTCTCGCTTCCTCCCTCTGTTTCTCTGCTCCCAAGCGGCGGCGTTCTGATGGAAGCAGACGTCACACAGGCACTGCAGGTCTAATTTGACTCATCTCTGTGAGAACAACCAGCAATCAGGCACCCCATCCCGTTTCTCTCACTCCTGTTGCACCATGGGACACATCCATCTACGCACTGACTCACTGCAACAGTCCAGAATGTTTACATCAACCTAACCGCTGGAGCTCAGGAAGGGCGACTGAAGCAGTCCAACATGGATTCACATAAAAAAAAACACATGATTAATGTGCAATGACGATCAGTTGCTCCTTGTTCCACTGTGCAGTGATGTGTGACTCCAACAGCAACAAATAATCTAGACATAGCAACATCTTGTTCACTGTATCACAAGCTGTCGTTTCAAAGCAGCTGCTCTGGAAAGACTTACGTCACGAATGTTTCTATTGTTTTTTTTCCACATAGTGCTCGGGATCAGATTAAATACATTTTAAATCCTAATAATTATCAAACATGATGAAATAAACATAAGAAAACAAGACAAGAAGACATTAATCATCAAAAAATACTACAAAAAGAGCTTTTGACTGCTTTATTTTATGTATTTTGTTGTATTACACACATAAAGAATATATACAGAAAATAAAGAATATATATATATATATATATACTGTATGTGTGTGTGTGTGTGTGTGTGTGTGTGCTTTATTTTCTGTATATATTCTGTTATATGTGTGTGTGTGTGTGTGTGTGTAATGTTACATTTACAGAATTATTTGCTTTATACAGAATATATATACAGTACCCTCCATAAGTATTGGAACAGTAAAGACAAAATTGCTCTGTTGGCTGTGGAGTCAAGACATTTGCAAATATGATTAAAAGA
>JAFVLL020021894.1:0-11083 GCA_021397915.2 Tor tambroides
GGGATTAACATCCCATGGTAACTAGGAATTGCACAAGCTTCAGTTTGGATCCAACCCTTAAATGATCTGAGATGACCAAACACCTGAGAAGAGATAATGCCAACCCCTCAGAGGACCTCAGATAATGCCAACCCTCAGACAACATACAGAATTACAAAATTTTGCCATATGTTAAATATATTAAGTTTCTACAATATATAAATATTGTAGAAACTTAATTTCCTGTAAAGCTGCTTTGCAAAGATTTGTATCGTGAAAAGCGCTATACAAATAAACTTGAATTGAATTGAATAGTAATGAGCTACAAAATACTGTTTTTCATCACATTGTGCTGCACATGCAGTAACTGAATGCACTCTTCTCTTTTAAGTAGTTTTGAGATGTTTGATTCATTTTAGTCGGCTGATTCACTAGCATGGTTCATGTACAGTAAATACCGATTCACATATGATTTACAGATCAAGTATATGATTCAATGGGTAAACAATTCACTGATGAAATAAATGATTCGCTTATCAAAATTCACAGATCAAATACATGATTCAATGATTAAAAAAAAAATGATTCACTGATCAGATAAATGATTCACTAATCAAATAAAAGATAAATAAACCAAATATATGATTCACTAATCAGATAAATGATTCAATAAATGAAATATATTATTTACAGATCAAAAACATGATTCAATGATTAAATACACGTTTCATCGATCAAATAAATGATTTACTAATCAAATGAATCACTAATCAAATAAATGATAAATATATGATTCACTGATCAAATAAACAATTCAATAAATGAAATGTATCATTTACAGATCAAATACATGATTCAATGATTAAATAAACGTTTCACTGATCAAATAAATGCCTTATCAAAATTCACATATTGAATATTTCATTTACAGATCAGATATATGTTACAATGATTAAATGAATGATTTACTGGACAAATAAATGATTCGCTGATCAAATAGACAAATAAAAATTTTTTGAACCTAAGTATTTTGTAAATGCTTTTTGTCCTTATGTTTTCAACTCAGTTATAGAAATGATTGTGTTTTCCAGATTTTTACATTTTTTAATGTAAAGTGAATGCAGTCACTCAAATTTAGATGTCACTATGCTAGAAGAATGCCATAAACTGCAGAATTAAACCACATCAGCTAATATTTATGCATTAATCAAGATACTGTCCCATTAAATAGCTCAATGTACCAATTTCAACTGTTTTCCCATAAAAATGTGTAAATATTCCTAAAGCAACAGAAATTTACTTTACAAGCAAACGTACAAGTTTAAAACTGCATAAAAGTAATAACTCGTTTTAATAAAATATATCTACAATTTTTTTTTTTTTTCCTTTTCTTACCCCACTGGCAAATATTTGTTTCTTGTTTTTGCACAAATTTATCTAAATTTAGTGAGGTTCAATTTAATTACATTTAAAACAAGGAAAACACATTTAGTAAGAGAAATATTAATATTAATATCTTATGCAATCTGCTCCAAGCAAACGTGTCTTGTTTAAAGAATATTTAGATATTTTTACTGTTAAACTAGTCAAAAATATTGTTTGAGAGTGTTTTAAAAGGGCAGCTGGACTGTAGTTGTCAAGCCATCCTGCTTCAAATGAGGAGTATCTTGTATTTTAGTGCCCCCAGTGCTGCCTGATATTGCATGTGTGAGTATTTATGTGTTTTCTAGATGTGTGTGTGTGTCCGTGCAAGTGTGTGTGTGTGTGTTTGTGGCGTGGAATGCAGCGTTTCTCAGGGGTTCGGCTGCAGAGAGCCCTTCATCAGCATACAGCACGGCCAGCCTGCAATCAATTAAGAGCGGAATGCATCAGCGCGCGCGCACACACACACACACATACTCCATCTGCAATCTGCAGCGCTCCAGAACTGTCTATACATCACACACACACACACCAAACTGAGTCACCAGGGAGGAAGGCCATGAAAAGCTACTATTACTACACTCACAAAACACACACACGCCATACTATCAGCTGACTCCAGTTTCTTTTCATTTTCTCCACTCTACGGCCTGAAACACTCTGCAAACGCAAACACAAATGCACATTTACAAGAGTGTGTACATGCTTAAAGCTGTAGTGTGTCATTTGGACGTTAAAGGAATCGTTCAACCAAAAAAGAGCATTTGCTGACGCCCTCACACCATAGAAGATGACTTTGTTTCTTCATCTGATTTGAAGAAGTTTAGCATTGCATCACTGTCTTTGCAGTGAATGGGTGCCGTCCAAACAGCATGTTTTTAACTTCAAACCGTTGCTTCAAGCTAAAATGTGAGTGCATAAGATTGCTTTCTCCAGTGAAAAGTAATCTAATCTGAATCAGGAGATAAATATTTACAGATCAACCACCGTTTACAAGCCAAAACAGATTTTGATGGACTTTTTTTTTCACTGAAGAAAGCAATATTATGGAAGTCAAAAACGCAGCTTTTGGCTTCTCAAGATGTTAACTGATGGATTGGAGTGGAGTGTATTACTTGTGGATTACTGTGATGTTTTTATCAGCTGTTTGGACTCTCATTCTGACGGCACCCATTCACTGCAGAGGACCCATTGGTGAGACAGTGATGTAATGCTTAATTTCTCCAAATCTGATGAAGAAACAAACTCATCTACATCTTGGATGGTCTGAGGATTAATAAACAATCGTCAATAACAGCAGCGCTGATCTGAGCAATATCTAGAGACAACATCCAAAACACTTCATCAACAACCTAGGAAGCATTTAAAACACCCTAGCATGTGGCCGTGAGTTCTGCATTGGCAAACATTACTCATATTTTCACTTTTTCCAGTTACTGAGCCAAGAGAAAGTATTTGAAACATTTTTTTGGTGGTGCAAGCAAATAATGTGGCAAAAGTGATGTTTCCTTGTGAGATTATGTTGTGCACAAACATCTGGACGCCTTAACAAAAGCGGCACCCATCGGAACGTCTCTGATATGATGGTGTGGCGTGTTTGATTGACAGCTGCCGCCAGAGGCGCGTGAGACTCCAGTCTGACGGTTTCTCGCTCTTTCAGACTGTGCTAAAGCACGTCTCTCCCCAATGGCGCAGCTGCCTAATTGACAAGACTGGCTGTACGATGATCTAAACACATTATCCTCTAATCTTCGTCTCCCTGTAGACGTTCAGCACATATGTGATCAACATCCTTCTCTGCGCCAGAGACCAGAGACGTGAGACTCGCTCGGCAGTTTACAGAGGGAGAAGAACAATCTAGAGCCTTCCTCCCCAGACGGCCATGATGAAATCTGATCCGAGCAGACGATTACAGAGACGACTACAATCACTGTCACCGTCTGAGACGACAGCGACCTCCAGAAATCATAAAAGAAATCAAATAAAAAATTATCTCAGAGGTTCAATACACCTCAGGCTGGTTTTATGCTATTGATTGAAAAGTTTAGTCCACAAAGCAATCCTAAAATATTTCAGGAAAACTAACAGTGATGTCTAATTCGGATCTGAAATACAGTTTTTATAACTGCTCAATATATTCTTTTCCTTGGGGCTTTTTTTTAATATATATACATTTATGAGCATCTTTGTTTTTTTCTAATATATTTTCCATCAAAAAACACTTTATATTAGTTTGTAAACTAATATGTAGCAACACTCACCTATGAGGCATCAAATACAGATTTATGGGCTTTTAAAGAGTTAAATCTTTGCAATAATCAACCACTGTCCTTTTAATTTAGTGCCAAATAATCAAAATATTAAAATATACTAGAATAATAAACATCCAACACTGACCGATACATACTGCCGTTCAAACGTTTGGGGTTGGTAAGATTTTTATGCTCACAAAGGCTGCATTTATTTGAACTAAAATACAGTAAAAAGAATTAAATATTATTACAATTGAAAAATAACTGTTTTCTATTTGAATATTTTTTAAAATGTAATTTATTGCTGTGCTCAAAACTGAAAATTATCCAGTCTTCAGTGTCACATAATCCTTCAGAAATCATTCTAATATGCTGATTTTTCAGGATTCTTTGATGAATAGAAAGTTAAAAAGAGCAGTATTCAAATGAAATCTTTTGTAATATTATAAATGTCTTTACTGTCACTTTTGATCAATTTAATGCATCCTTGTTGAATACAAGTTTTACTTTCTTTAAAAAACAAAAAATCTTACTGACCCCAGTGGTTTTAAACAACAGTACATAAAAACCAGCTGATATATATCAGGCATCCCTACAATATTATTAAATGCTAGATGACTATATTTAATATACAGTATTCAAATGAACATTTAAACGAAACTCTCGAGGGCACTTCTGATGCTTTGGGGTTAATTTCTGTTTTTCTAATGATTCAGTTGAACCGTTTAGCAATGATTCATGAATCACTCGACCGTAAAAAAGCAGTTCAAGTGGAGTGTAAACACTGTGGTGCTTTCAGAACAAAGCTCTGTTTGTTGAACCGCTTCAGCATGTCCATTTCTGACTCAATCAATCGTGCATTTAATGCCAGACTGTTTGAGAAACAATCATTATCTTTACAGCTCATTTTGGTGCTGCTAGTTACACAGAAATCACACACTGCAGCTTTTTGAATCGGTTCATTTTTTAAAATATTATTTTTGAACATTTTTATTTCAGTTTCAGTTTTTAAGCTAAATTAAAATACATTCATCTGGTGACTAGTTGAAATAAAATAGACTAATATTAGTCATACTAATTAAATTAAATATAATATAATTAAATAATAATATAATATAAAATAAACATGCTATTTTAGTACATCATTTAAACTAAAATGAGAAATATTCATTTTGCAACTAGTTGAAATAAAATATTAATAATAAAACGGAAATTAATATTATTAATACTGCATAAATTAATAAAACTAATTTTAAGAATATTATTTAAATATTAAAATAAAAAAATCTAATAAAAATATCAGTTATAGTATATCAATTTAAACTAAATTAAAACCAAACTTTGGTAATATAATTTGGTAATAAAATAGCATTAATAAAAATTTAAATTAATATTATTAATACTACTTAAATTTATAAAATTAATTTTATTAATACTATTTTAAACATTACAATAAAATAGTAAAAAATATAATAAAAAATACTAATTTTCAAGTATTTTATTTAAGTCTATTTTAAGTTTATTTCATTAAAGTTTTTCATGCTTTTAGTTGTAGATTTAGTTAACTTTAATAGTTAACTAAAAAAGCTACATCCAAATCCTCAGCGGTGCGGAGCAGAGCCGTGATTCCTCAAACAGACCCTGAGCTGGAGTGTTTGCTGATGCCGAGGGTCTCGTTTAGGCTGACAGGCCTGAATCAATTAGGGCCTAAATGCAGAGGGTGTGTGTTTGTGCAGCTCGACTCCCTGAACATCAGATTCGGCTTCTTTGTTTGCTTCACAGAATGATGAAGTCACAAGTGAAGTGTCCGACAGAGATGACAAGTCCGCAAACATTTCAAACACACACACACACACGTCTGCCTACAGGCACATCATTAGAAGAAGCAGAGACAGCGGAGCTCTGTCAAGAAGAGCGTTCATGAGCATCCTGTGCATCTGTGCGGAGACTGCAGGAAATTGTCTGTGTGTGTGTGTGTGTGTGTGTGTGGTACCTGGTGCTGGGATTCCTCCAGATTGCCACTGGCCCACAGCGAGAGCCCCAGACGGTGTCGAATCTTGGCCTCGTCCTCCCGACGGCCCAGCTGCTCCGCTAGACGCAGACCTGAGACAAAACACACAGAAACACAGATCTACAGATAAATGCTTTCCAGGAAGGATTTTCAATGAATACCTCACATGAAAATGACCGTTTATTGATCTACTCCACATGTTTTAATACATCAAAATTTGAGTTTTATGGCTTTTAGCCTATGTTTGTTCGCTTTCAGGCAATATAGGACTCAAATATAGTTGACAAAGTGAACTTCTTAGATATTTGCATTTAAAATTTAGCATTCTTTCAGACAAATCAACCAAAATACTGAATCATTCTGCATTGTAAAATACTTCTATTTCAAAATTTCATGTTCAATTTAGTGACCATTTCTTTGTGATTATTTGTGAAATTTACTGGGAATTTCTGAGTGAAAAATATTTCTAAATTCTACATTATTTTTTCGCAATGTGCACTAGTGTTATTTTAATATTATTTATATACTATTGTAGTATTTATTACTATCTTGAAGCTTTTTTATATACAGTTCAGTTTTTATTTCATTTTTAAGTTTTAGCAATTTTGTTATAAGCTTTTGCCATTTTTATTCATTTTTTATTTAATTTATTTTTGTTTCAATTTTTAATTTTAAAAATTTTAATACTTAAGCTTAAACTTATTTTATTTAAATTAGTTGCCAGGGAAACATTTCTAATTTTTTTTTTTTTTAGTTTTTAGATAATATTTTTATTTAATTTAAAAGTTTTAGTAAATTCTGACAACACTGATTTGAGAAAAATAGTCAGAAAAATGCCAATAGTGTATAAATCAAATGTACTGTGTTTGATTACAAAATAAACGTGAATATATCTGAACAGAAATGACATTTGAGAGTTTCAGAGAATAACTTAACATAACCTTTAATAACATCATCAATAATTTTTGTCTTTATAGAGAATTTTTTTCTTCTTTTTTTGTCTTTTTAGTGAAAACACATTTCAATTTTACTCTAACTACTGTTCAAAAGTTGGGGATCAGTTAGACAATTTTTTGAAAGAAATTAAGACTTATTCAGTGAGGATGCATTAAATTGTTCAAAAGTTGACGGTACAGAAATGTATAATGTTACAAAAGTTTTCAAATAAATGCTGTTCTTCTGAACTTTCTATTGATCAAAGACACTTGAAAAATGAATAATGGTTTCCACAGAAATATTAAGCCGAACATTTGTTTAAATAGGAATAAATGACATTTTATTACATTGTATTATATTCTTTGATTTATTCTCTTTTCTCTGGAAGAAAGAAAATCATATGGGTTTGGAACGACATGAATTTTTTTGGCTGAACTATTCCTTTAATAAAAGCATAATCAAAACTCTCAGCACTTTAAAGCCAGAAGTGGTTGAAATCGGTTGAAAGCAGCTCTAGTGTGTCTTGTATTTAAATTCATATTTGCAGCTCTCTGAAATTAATCATCCTAAAATAACAGCCTCCGAAACATTCCCTTGTCTTTTCTTCCTCCTTTCTCTTCATTCTCTCTATTTTCATGTTTTTCATCATCGATCTTTGACACGGCTGTCGGGACGCGCTGGTATTTAGGTCTCATCAGGCGCTGATCTAAAGAAAAGCCTCAGAAATGATTTTTCTCATTCAACACAGACTTTAATCACCGTTTCAATCCCACTTTGATTCCTCTGTCTCAGTGAAGTTCAAACTCAAAACAAAAGAAACGTACGGTAAAACACACGGCCGCACTACGGTACATCGGTCTGAGTTATACATGCATACATGTGAAAGCATGTCTCTAATTGGTAAACAGTGTTAGTACGAGCTTAATCTTTGAAAACAACGCTCTCGTTATTTCTGAAAGGAAGTAGTATGTAGTATGCACACTGTTTGGCAGTCAGATAATCAAATCATAAAAGGTCATGTCTAGCATATTGTATTGTGGGTTATGCTATTTCTCTAGCTGTATATTATAGTAGGTGACTGTAAGCACACAGAAGATTTGCACCCTGTGTGCAGAATACATACTATATACTGCAGCAACAGTAGGAACAGTAAGTTATTCGAAATGGAATTTATGTCAAATACTGTCTCCCACAGTGTGATAAATGGACAGCAATATCAACTGTGAGTTTTATCATCTCTTTCTTGGCTCATTATTTCATTAGACTGCCAAAAGTTGCATTTGACTGAATAAAAATGTGAAATAACTTTTTATATGTGAGATGATCGTTGCATACTATATACTATGCTTCACATACTAGGGCTCACTTATGAAACAAAAGCTACAAACTTCTGTGCAAATTTTTTAAAATCACATTGAATAGAATGCAAAAGGATTTACAAACAAAATTGTATGTAGCAAAAGAAAAATGAATATAAATAAAGAAAATAAATACATCCAAATACATCAATGAAGTAAACAGAAATCTAAAATAAGAAATATGCATAAACAAAAAAACAAAAAAAAAACACATAAGCAGAAATGCAAAATAAAGTGTATATAGAAATAAAAAACTAAATAAAAATGTATACATAAAAATGTAAAAAAAAATAATGCATAAATATATAAAATAAATAAATAGAAATGTAAAATAATATGTATAAAAAAATAAAATAAAAACAGAAATGTATAAAAAATAAGTATATATAGATGTCAATTGCAAAAATAGAAATGGCTTGTGTTGATTCTCACTGTCTATCGATCCATCTGCAATAATCATTTAATTCTGTATTTACAAACAGAAATATATGTGTAGCAACAGGATAATAAAATAAATGCAAAAAATAAATAAATATATATATATATATATATATATATATATATGAATATATACACACACACACACACACCATGTATGTATATGACACATATACATACACACAAACACACAAATACACACACACTATATATATATATATATATATATATATACATATATATAAAAAAATTACATATATATTTCACAAAGTGTAAAATCAAAAATAAATAAAAATGTAAAAAATATGTATAAATTAGTATAAATGCAAAAGTGAAAAATACAAAACAGAAAAACAGAAAAATATAGAAATAAATTAAGTAAAAACAATATAAAGAAAATAAAAATGTATATACATATGCACATATCTATCTATCTATAGTAAAATAAACAAAAATACAGAATAAAAATGCATATAAATAAATTAAATAAAAAATAATAAAATATCTATGAATAAATAGAAATGTAAAAGAAGTCTATAAAAATAAATAAAAATGTAAAATTCAAAATATGTATATATAAACAGACAATGTGCTCAAGGACAATCATCAAACCCCTTCAATCGGACACAAAACGAGCAGAACCTGACATTCTAGCATTCATCATTGTCCCACATGTGTCCATCTCTACACAACCTAATCTCACAAACACCAAACTGAAGTGAGAGCGAGCGCTTTCCTCCCATCCGTCGCTCGTGAGGAGCCCGCTTTTAGTTAATTGGCTGTCAGACAGGGGGACGCGGTGGCCTTTGGTGTGGAGATGGGATACGCGTCTCTCTGGCCTTTTCCCATTCTCTGGCCGCTCTCACAGCAGGGAAGCAGTGAGGTAATTGTCAAAGTCCTAGACGAAGGTGATTAGAGCATCGTCTGAGCGAACGGCCGCCCGTGAGCTGACCTGTTCCTGACGGCTTCCCAAAGACCAGTAACCAGTAATTCAACTACAAATCATGTACGGCTGAGCGCTCTCTCTATGAATACGTCTCAAATAGGATTATTATAGCGACATACGGCTCGATTGATAACACGCTCCGGTTCAGAGCGGCACCAGAACCCAAACAAATGAGCTGAATTTCAATGTCCTCTTGTGGGAGCGAAGCACCAGATGTCTCTCTGAGTGTGTAAACACGAGATTCAGAGCTTAAACGTCACGTTTAAACCTCTATAAATAACTTCCCGACAACTTTAGTCATTTCAACCTCAACTGAATAAAGATCTGAAAATGAAGAAATCATATATTCACCCCAAAACCAAAAGAAATGTTTTCATGAAGTGCATTTTAAACATCTACACTGCAAAAAAAGATGACAACTGAACAGGCAAACAAATCTCTACTTTAAGTTTCCATTGAAGTTATGAATTGAATTTATGCAAAAAATTCTGGGAGGTAGCCAATCATCTATTTAATTAAACATTTATTCATTGATTCTCATCAAATAAACCATTTATCATTAAGTATGGGGTTAGATTTTTTTTTAAAGAAACCTATATTTTTATTTAGCAAAAATGCATTAAATTGATTAAAAGGCACACTAAAGACATTTCTAATGTTACAAGATTTCTATTTCAAATAAATGCTGCTCTTTTGAAATTTCTATTCATCAAAGAATCCTGGAAAAATGTATCATGGTTTCCACAAAAATTATAAAAAGCCAAAAGTGCTATACAAATAAATTTGACTTGACATTGTAACTAAATAAATAAATATATAACTATTATGTGTAATAATAATAATAATAATAATAATAATAATAATAATAACAATATATGCATGTGTGTCGCATCAACAGCAATATAAGATGACAATATCTAATCAGTAATTATTAATACTAATAATTTCAATAAAATACTATAATTAATATAATAGTTTTCCTTTCTAATATATATGTGTGTATATATATATATATATATAGGCTATATATTCATTTTGCCTACGTGCACACTGCTTTAATTGACGCACGCACGCACACATCACTCACTACCTCACTACTTTTATTATAATAAAATAGTTTCCATACTGAATCACTAGATTAGATTATATTTCTCAGCAATGACGTGTTTTTGAAGTAACTAAATTCACAGTTTCATTGTTTGTGGGGAAAGACAAACAGATGCCGGTAATTCACACACATTTCATCCTCTCTCTCTCTCTCTCTCTCTCTCTCTCTCTCTCTCAAAATGGGCATATTTGAGAAAAAAAGTCAAGTAGTATGCTACACTGAATATAACTGTCAGTCATTTAACATTTCTATTGTAAAACAGTTGACTAACATTAAATGATTTGCAGCTTCCATCTTACCTCGCTCTGATGCTTCGTGTTCAGCATCTGTGAATGGTAAACCCCGCCTACTTTTATTTGACTGGCCAGCTCAATTATTTTGACATTGACGAGCGCTGTTAGCCCGCTGAGGCAGAGCTGGCTGAAAATGTTACTTTTAAAGCTTTTTTGTCATCCTAACAAGAGCACTGTGTATGTGTGTGTGTGTGTGGAGGGCAGCAGATCAGTGCAAGAATTTCAAATATTGGGGGGGACATTCGGCCATTTCTAATTATTGGGGGGGACTTGTCCGGCCCTGATATATATATATATATATATATATATATATATATATATATATATATTATTTTACACT